>JAHBCN010017398.1:0-18362 GCA_019359885.1 Listronotus oregonensis
TTAAAAAAAAATTTGGGAATATACCTGGTGGCTTAATAATTATGTCAAAAAAACTTGATTTCATTTGAGCCTTTGGTGCCAATATCTCCAAGAGGAGGCCTAGCCCAAAAAAGTTTATCTAAACTTGTAGTATATTTTCCCCGGGTTTTTTTTTTCCCATATCCGGGAGTTTTCCCCTACATTTCCCAGGGCAACCTGTAAAAAAACATTTTTTTTATTAATAAGATTTTTTGAAATTATAAATAGAAAAAAGTATTAAGGTTTAGATTGAAAAATATGTTAAATAAGAAATAAGTATATTTCTGGGGCTTCTTCATTGCATTCCGGGGGGGCCATAAAAAAATTTTATTTTAAAAAAAAAACTGTTAAAAAAAAAGTGAAAGGGGCTTTGATTATTTTACGGGCTTCTGGGGCATTTATTTTTGAAGAAAAAAAAAATTGTTTTATAAAAAATTTTGGGGTTTTTTTTCCATATTATTTTTTGAAATTATCAGAAAAAAAATATCTTAAAAAAAAATGGAAAAAAGGCAACTTAAACCCTTTTTTAAATGAAACACCTTGTATATTATGCGCTACAACGAAAGATCTTTTTTTTCTGATTTCAAATATATAACATTGATGATTTTTGGGATAAACCCTTTTTTAGATATTTTAGGTTAAATTATTAATAAATAACAAAAAGTTTTATATTAGTATCAAGAAAGCCATGGAAACAATAGAATTGTTATGTTGCTGAATTTGGTAAGGGTTTTCTTTGGACCCATAATGTTTATTTTTGTGATTAAACATTCCTGCTAAATTGAAGGAAGACTTGTCGGTGAATAGAATTTTGTTTAAAAACTTTTGATCCTGCTGCATAAACCGAGCTATTTCCAATGCATACTTAGGTCGGTCCTACATGTTTTGTTCAGGAAGGTTTTGAACGGACATACATTTATAAGGATAAAATTTGTAAAATTTTAAGGTTAAATAAATTTTATAATCTGTTTTATTAAGTTCAGATGCCTCATCCGAGATTGATATTTCAGAATTTTCTAAAATTATTAAAAATAGTTAGTGTAAGCCCAATAGAAAAAGTATAATAATTATCCTGAAAAAACGAGATTATTCAAAACCTTGTTTTCATGTCGTGCTGCAGTCCTTTTCTTTATTTTAAAGCTTTTTCGTTTAATAAACTTTCTTACTATGCATTTAATAGTATCTATAGATGGTCCCCGTTGTTAAGAATAATAAGTAATATTCCCTTTGCACTGTCATCACATTGTTATTGTTACCATAAAAAAGACGCATAATAGAGATTTTTTGTTCTTCTGAATAGCCCATCGACAAAAAGCATTACAAACTACTTTTAATAGTTAAAATGATAAATGTCAACTTTTACAATATCAATACGTCAAATTTATTAAAACAATTTTATTGTTTTCATAGCTTTCTTGATACTAATATGATTTTTTTTTCAATTTATTTATATTTTAGGCTTAAATATCTCAAAAATGGTTCATCCAAATATCATCAATGTATATATATTTGAAATCAGAAAAAAATATCTTTTATTGTAGCGCATAATATACAGGGTGTTCCATTTAAAAAAGTTGAAGTTGCCTATATTTTTCCATTTTTTTATTGCGATATTTTTTTACTGATAATTTCAAAAGATAATATGGAAAAATCCTACAACTTTTATGTAAAACATTTTTTTCTGCCTTTAAAAATAAAGGCCCCAGAAGCCACGTAAATATAATCAAAGACCCTGTACATGTTCTATAATATGTTCTCTACAAGATGTGCCAAGAAAATGTATAGATAAGTTGTAAGAGGAGTCAGATGTGTTTTTGTATCTTTTTATTAAAATCCTGCTAGTGTCATAAAATTTATACACATTGGCGTAACAGAGGGAGGATTGCCGGACTATAGCCCCCATCCCATTTTTTTTAGTTTAAATAATATTTTTTTCTGCTATAAGCGCTTATTCTTGTTTTTCTTTAGTGCTGAAGGTGATGAATCCTAGCTATAACACCTAAGTTTATAGATTTATTGTTCACTATTTATTTTATCTTAATGTTTGTAAAAATAATAAAATAGGGTTTATTCAAAATAAAAAGGTTTTATAGGGGCAGCATCCTCTAAAACCAATACTGGCTACGCCAATGGTTATACAAGTATAATACCGTAGTAACAATGTATTTTTTCCATGTTGCTTTAACAGTATTGTCGGACTGAAAGTACACATGTAGTCGAAGCCGGTTGCTTAGTTTTTGCTACAACCAAAGATAATACTAATACGGATAGATGGTTCATTTAAATGGTTCGCTCTGAATCAGTTCGGAGATATCAATGCTTCCGTAAATGCGAATAAAATTAAGTCGGTAACCCCAGCCCCAGCGAAACGAAGTACGAAACCATGTGTGACGTTGCCAATGTCTGTCGCTTGTACCTTACGGAATACGAAGTAGCGAAAGCGGGCGGCTAAACGGGTTGTGTATTTTCTAGTCGCGTTTCATCAGGTCAATAGTAAGGGCTGCCGGCAACACTGTTTAACTTTCGTTCAAGGATTGAAATGCATAGCGCTCTCGATGGACATCGGCTCGCGTTAGCCAAAGTCCATTAGGGTATCAAAAATATAGCATTGAATGGTTTATCTTATCCGTAGTAGTATTATCTTTGCTACAACCTTCGTCAGAAGCCGAAGGTTTAAACAATTCAGGAATCTTAGTTTAGAACTGACAAAAAGCATTATATTTTAAAAATTACCAATGCAAATTATGTTTTACTCCGTTTTATCAGGTAAAGGTGGTGCTGATAATTATAAATAATATAAATAAATTGCATTGCATCGCTGTAAAATTATATAATTATAACATGGCTTGTAGTATTATAATGACTGAGACTATAGAAGCCCTCAGTCTAGAAACCAGAAAAGTATTTTGTGTTCACTAAGACGACTTTTAAGAAACGTTGGTTGTGGGCTTTGGCTGGTGGTCGAAGCCGAATGTGGCTGAAGCCAAAGCCGACCTTCAATCGGACAGTACTTAATAGAGAGACAATGCCAATAAGAATAATTTCCTATGTCGCCTTTATTTCTACATACATAAAAAATTAATAAAGCAATATAACTACAAGAATTCCCATACATTCAAGTTATTATCATTAAAAATAGCGATAAACTTGAGTAAAATTACGCCCATTTTTAAATTACCGGATCACATATGACAAACAATAATTTACTCACCATTCCTCCGAATATTTCCCATTGCTCTCTGCCTGTGCCCCTCCGCTCTGCAACTGTCTGATCAACTCCTCTCGCTCCCTCTCTCTGATAACCATGGCTTCTTGAAGTTTCTGCTTCGTTTTTTGAAATTCTTTCACTAATTCTCCCGTATAACTTTGGTCCAAGTTACCTTCTATCACAGCCGGAGCTGTAAGTGTCAAATTTTGGTGATGGGTAGCTGCTAAAGGCCTACAACAATAAACCTATTTATTTCCCTATTACCAACCCGACACCAAAAAATACTAAGAATCTTTTAACAAAAATTCCTATAATGTAACTTTCTAATTTTTTTTTAAAGAATTTAAACTTTTGTAATATATCCTTTTATGATTACCTTGTCATAATATATAAAAATGTGCATTTTTATTATCTTCTATATATAAGAAAAAATAAATCGCCGAAATGCATGTACGCGCATAACTATAGAATAACTGCACCAAATTGGATAATTTTTTTTTTTTTGTGTTATCATTGTTATTGCCAGAAAAAGATTCTTTTAAGAAAAATGTGCGGAAAATTAGAAAATTTAAGAAAACTTGCAACCATGCAAATGGGATTCGCCGTAAACGCCTGTCAACTTTGACAGCTTGTATCTTGACAACCAACTGATCGATTGACAATTTGAACAAATCAAAAAAAGCGTCCTTTCAAGTACTTTTAAACCATATTTCCAGTAATTTTTTTTTATTAAGAACTCGAAATAATCGATTGTTTTGAAAGGAGTAAAATTGTTTAAACCTTTATACAATTACTGTGGGCGTTCAAATGATCCGAGTTTTATTTTTTAAAAGCGTTTAAAAGCTTTAGCTCCTTCTATATGTTAATAAAAAAATGTCCCATATTGTGGACTCTATCAAATTTGCAAAACTGGCAATTTTTTTAAACGAAATTGGGTCATAAAATAATTATTCAAAAGCTACCTAACCGATTGCAACGAAAGAGCGCAAAGTTAGCCTTTTTTCTCACCTTTGCCAGAGAACTTAAAAAAATCCCAAAAATATTCTGCATATTTGTCAAATTATTGTTAATGAAAAATGAAGATGAGCATAATTTTGTTACTTTTGAAATATATCGAAAATCAACTTCAATTAGGGGTTGATATGATGACGCAAAACTGAAATTTATTAATAGGATCATTAAGAATAAAATGCTTTTTATTTTTTAAAAAATAAACTGCCAGTGAGATCGCGTTGTTAAATTTAGCAATGATTTAGCAGTTTAGAATGGTTAACAAAACGTCATTGTCAGTGTTATTCAATGATTTTAGTAGGCAACCTGTCAAAATCTGACATTTTGTTAAACCTTCTAAACCGTTGTCAACAGCAAATTGTTAAAAGTTAACAACGGTTTAGAATGTTTAACAAAATGTCAGATTTTAACAGGTTGTCTACTAAAATCATTGAATAAATAACAATGACGTTTTGTTAAACATTCTAAACTGCTAAGTCCATTGCTAATTAACAACGCGATAATCACTCGGCCGTAAATCTTAAAAATAGAAAATAATTTCAGGGCGTAATATAGTTGAAAGTCCACCCTTAAATTCGCTAAAAAGGTTAAATCATGCCCTAAATATGAAAAAAAAATCAAAAATTACTTGAAAATCTAGGAAAAACAACTAAGATTTCTAAATTCCCACCAGTATCTATAAGAAAACCACGAACGTGATAACATACGAAAATATAATATAACAGTTTTTACTTTTGTGATCAGAAAAAATATGCTTAACCGTCCAAATTATTTAAAACTTTTTTTTAAATAAAAATTAACTCCCATAGGTGGTGAAATCATTCCCAAAATATGAAAAACATCAACATTTACTTGAAAAATCTAGGAAAAACTACTTTCTTGTGTTATTTTAATATTTTTTTATTTTTATGTTTAGGGGATGATTTCATCCCCTAAGAGGGTTTTAAGAAAAAAAAGTTTAAAATAATTAGATCAAGTCTGCTTAATCTATCTAAACAGAAAGCTAAGATCTATTGTAAAATATTCGAGTTTTTTTATATTGCTTTGATATTTTCGTATGTTATTACGTTCGGTGGTTGTTCACCCCTTAGCTATAGGGGTGGTTATAGATACTGGTGAGAAGTTCTTGATTTGAATTTCTAATAATTTATAATATCTTAGTAGTTTTTCCTAGATTTTTTAAGTGATATTTGATTTTTTTCATATTTAGCAGATGATTTTACCCTCTTATCGAGTTTAAGGGTGGACTTTTAACTATATTACGCCCTCATTAATATGAAAATAAATTATTTTCTATTTTTAAGATTTTATTTTATAGAAAAAAATACAATTAGAATTACTTTAATTTGTATTATTATTCATATATTTCAGTTTTGCGTCATTATATCAACCCCTAATTAAGGGTGGTTTTCGCCATTTTTCGAAAAACCAAATAATATGCTTATCTTGATTTTTCATTACCGATAATTTAACATATGCAGAATATTTTTAGGATTTCTTTTAAGGTCTCTGGCAAGGGTGAGAAAATAGGCAAAAAATATGCTGTTTTTTGCGGTCACTCTTTGGCATGATGGTTCATCATGAAGCATTATAGCATGAAGTTTTTTTGGCCAAATATGGAAGTCCACAGAAAAATCTAAAAGGTTCAAAAAATAATAGAAAATACTAAGCTTTTTTTTCTTTTTTTTTTGGTATTTTGCAACAAACGTACTGCATTTTGCAATTTCCAACCAATCCTATCTTGTAGAACATTTAATTACCATATTTTTCTCATACTGCATCTCTTCCTTACGACCAATATTTACAAATTTTTGAGCGATTAATGTTTTATACATTTTGTGTGACAAATTTTCCGGACCTTTCTGAGAGGGTATATCTCTATTCTTATAATTTTTTTGAAAGGTTTCCGGCAAAAACATGCCAGCCACCTCTTACAACCAACAACTCGTTGTCTGACAGATAAGACTTGGTCTATATATAATTCTTTACTTACCGCTCATTCAAAGAATCTCTTCTGGACGACCGAGCAGTGCCGATTGAAGCTGGACTTTCCCGACCGCGATGCTCGGGCGTAGACGCGTTCGAAAACTTCCTCTCGGGACTTTTCGGAGCCGTCTGCGCACTGGGCGTTTGGTTAAAGACCTGTTAAAAAAAAAACGAATCAATGCCTGTATTCGAGGGAAACTATTTATAACATCAATTTGTCACTGAAAAAGGCTTTGTTTTTCAAAGTATTGTTGATGATGATCTACACAATTTTGCATGCTTATACCACTTTTTAAAACATTTTTGCTATTTCCCATAAAACATGGTTTTTGAATGCATCAGCGGCTTCATCTATCATGATATTCATGCAATTTATTCTTGTCGTACGGAAACAAAAGAAAGTCTTTTGGTGCCAAATCGGGATTGCACGGCGGAGAACACATTTAATCGATTTTGGAATGTTCATGTAGTCGGTTGATAGCAAGTTGGGAAAGAAACATATTACATTGGGTGCGCGGTAACAAAGGACTTCAAAAAAATATAAAAAAATCTGAATTTTGCGTCATCGCGTTTGCTCTAGGCTGTTTTGTTTACAAGAAAAATTTCCTATATTTTATAAATATTTTTTTTTAAATAGTACTTTTATGAAAAATAGATTGTAATAAGGAAATTTTTAAAACCAATTGTATAATAATCCCCTTTCTGGAGATTCCACATCATGGGCTATAATTGAAAGACACATTACAAACTGTATATATTTTGCAAATGTATATATTTTGTTGTTAAGTTTTTGATTTTAAATATTTAAAAAAATTTTTTATTGCTGTTTTATGAATAGTGACTTAGGTTGCGCGGTAAAAGAGGCTTTTTGATCTTAAAAAATTTTATTCAAAAACAGTCTTGTAATGACTTTTGCATTATAGCCCATGATAATGCAACTAGCCGCGTTGGGCATTTATAAATATTTTACCGTCCCCCACATTTCCATTTTTATAAATATTTTTAGAAAGGACCGCTGTAACAAAAACATAAGAAATGTATACCCTGTAATGACTTCTGAACGCAGCCCTAGTGGTCACTTCAATCGCAAATTAGAAATAAACATAACCTTAATCAGTTTCTGTTTGACCTCCGAACAGTAAAGTTGTGCGATAAAAAGCTACATAGCTTTTTCTGGAAAGGGCGGCTGGCGGCGCCGTATCTTGTGTTTTTACCCATGGGGATCAAGGAGAGACTCTAGCCAAATAACGTCCTTCTTCTGGAGCTAAGGTGTGAACGGAAAAACCAAAACCTTTGTTTTTGTGGTGGGACAGGGACCTTTTAAATGGCAGGCATGGGGGAACAGGAAGCGGGTTTTTGAAAAAATAGGGAAATTTTTGGGGGCTTGAGCCCGACAATCCAGAAACTCTGAGAACTGGAAAGATTTCCTAAACTGTGTTTTTGTGGGGCGAGAGTGCTTTTGATAAATGCAAAAACAAAGCAAGCAAGCATAAGCTTAATTTTGTGTTACCTTTTAATTGTTTAAATGTCTTGAAATTTCCTAAATCATATTTTGTGGGAAGCTTTGAGATAAATGTTCATCCACAAACGAAGCCTAATTTTGTGTTACCTTAATTGTTTTTAAATGTCTTGAAATTTCCTAAATCATATTTTGTGGGCCCAGAATTGCTTTGTGATAAAATGTTCATCCAAAAAAACAAAGCAAGCAAGCATAAGCTTAATTTTGTGTTACCTTTTAATTGTTTTTAAATGTCTTGAAATTTCCTAAATCATATTTTGTGGGCCCAGAATTTGCTTTGTGATAAAATGTTCATCCGTTGTGTTGTTTTATTGCAAATGTTGTGGATAAACAAAGATGTATGATTGTGCGGTACAAAATTAAATTTAGAGACCAAAAGTTATATATCACAGGCAAATATTTACTTTTTTCTATAATACATAATGAGGATGAGGTAGAAAGAACTGAAGTATATACCGGCTTTAATTTCTTAAAAGGAAAGGTTATACCAAATAAACATACACAGGATGACTACTGAATGAGTTCAGAAGGGGAAACACTTACTTGTAGTTTTAAAATAAAACATCATTGTAAATATTTCTTTGCATGTTTTGGCGATTGCGCCAGCTGATGCCCCACCATTTTTTAATATTGTCGTACAGCGCTTGCGTTATTTTGCCATGCGCGAACGATTACTGGTGCCTTCTTCCCAGCCCTTTCGATTTCTATGGTTGGACGAGACGTGTGACAGTTGGCACCGTCTTAATAAAGAATGATCCAATAGCATGTGGTTGTTTTTTTTTTATTTTAACGAACTTCGGGCAACCAAATAATTAAGTATAAGTCAAACTTTATTTTCATTTTTTTTTAAATTTTTAAAAGGGACTTTTTTCCGAAAAAAATTTTTTGAAATGCTTTGAGCAAATGTTGATGGGTTGATTTTTTTTTTTGAACTGAATACACCCAAACAGTTGACTGTTGTTCTGTAGATACATGATTGAATCGGTTATGTGGGGTACAAAAAGAACAAATCTTTTTCGCAGCTAGCCCCAATGTAGTGGTATGTCAATTATTAGTTTTTGCACAGCATCAATGTTTTCGGACACAACAACTGATTCTGAACGACCTTCACGACTTTTGTAGGTGAGTGAACGGCAACTAAGATAATGAATTTATTATACCAGCGTTTTACAGTAACAAAGGAATGGGGCCTCATAGCATAAAGTGGAAGTAAGTGGATCGATGCACCTCAGTCTTAAAAATTCACGTTAAAAGTCGCAATAAATCATTGCCCGAGTTAATTACATTTTTCCGCTGAGACATAATTTTTAAGTGACTGTGAACAACACAAATCACCCTCAAATAGCAAAACGTTTCGAAGAAGGATATAGTCAAATACATCAAAACTTTTTAGTGAAAACGTCATATGGCACCTAACAATACTCACTGTTACCAAGGCTTAAAATATAAGTAATAACCCTTGAATTCTATTAACTTTGTAAAAAATATATTTTACCTTTGGTGTGCTAGTCTGTTCCTGTATACAGGGTAACTGCTGAAATTCGGCATAACTATTAGACAGAAATACTTCTCCCTCATTTTCGAATAGGCGATCGACTGATGAATTCATTAGCTTGTTGTTCTTAATGCCTGAAAGGAAACAAATTTTTCTTGTATTACATAAAAATAGTTGTGATTATTTTAACTATTAAGCTAGCAGAGGCACAAAGTTGAAAAAAATTGTTAAATTCACATTTATGAAAGTGGGTGTACTAAAGAGTGTAAATGGTGGCATAATAAATCAAAAAAGACAAGGTATTTTTTTTCAAAAGTTTGGGTTGTAATATGGCCAACAGTGTGGTTGCAAAGTCTACTAAGACTTGGGTAAACTTACCAGTCAAATGAAAACTCGCGAAGCTACTCCTAGACATGGGTCCGTTTAAGCTTATATCACCAGTGCTCATCGCCATTGCTCTGGGATTGCCATTTTGGACCGCAGTACTTTGGGATAATCCATAAGGAAGACCATCCAAAACGGGCATTAGAGATCTAAATTAAAAAAAAACAACTTCACATTAGTGTCCAATTAGTGAATTAGTGGTACTAACACAGTTTAATTTTTTTTGGTACCTAAAATTAAAAAGCAAACCAGCAGGACCGTTCTTTAAAAAGTGATGTGTAGAATATTAAAAAACAAAATCTGTACAAAAATTACCTTTTCCTTATTTTTTATATAGAAAAAACCTATTAAAAATTGCCAATAGGACTTTTGTAAAGAATAAAAAAATGGCTTTTTGTTAAACCTTATCGGTGCATTTTTTTACAAAGAAAAGTCAGCAAAACCGCTAAAATTGAGACCATTTTAAAAAAATACTGTACGACGAGTAGTGTTTTCGAAATCGCAGTTTAATTATTTTATAGCGATATTTTGGACAACACGGCGTATTAACTTTAATTGTTCGATTTGAACTTAGTATACAGTTAATTAAACTTCAAATTTTAATCTACAACTTGTATGTCTTCGATTTCTAATAACACTGCGTTGAAAGCATAATCTTGCCTCTGAAGCAGGGAGGCTGGAGGTCAGAGCTGTCAAAACTTGAAGTACTTGAAGTAAAATTTCACTTCAAGTACTTGTACTTAATTAATTTATATCAAAATACTTGAATTTTAACTTGATTTGACCAAGTAAATTACTTGAAGTATTTTTCTAAGTAATTGAAGTATTACGATATACTTGAAGTAAAAAAAGTACAAGTAAATTTCAAGTACGCCAATTTATTCATGTTAGATAATCGCGCAAACAGGTTAAAACAAGAAGATCGCCCTACCTTTGCTGACTCTGATACATTATAGCTCTCAATTAAATTGTTAATGGCACCAAGAATGGTAAAATTACAATTAATTTTAAATACCTTTAATATTATAGGTACTTTAAAAAACATCAAAATATTGTATAAATACTAATTTAAAATTTTTGGATTTTTTTTTATTTGATTCTAACACCACTTACACACCACAAGATACCTGTATTTAAAATTTTATTTTACAATCTATATATCCCGCCACTTTTTTCACTTCAAGCTCTTCTACCAGCTTTTTTTTTAATACGGAACCAACTTGTTTTAATTATTACATATAATACTTAAAAGTTTATGACTTTATGGTATGTGCATTAGTTTAACATACGTTTGTTGTTAGAGGAAGAAGAAAAATGATGATTTATTAAATGGGTAAACCTGCAGAAAATATTGGATTAATCACTAGTTTTGGAAGGTCATAAGGTTTTAAAATATTTTAAAAAAATGCATTTAGATCGAATTAAAAAATTATATTGGACCTCCAAAACCCAAAAATAACTGCTAAAAATCTCAATACATACATCACAATAACAGATTTTACGGGTAAGGTAAATCGTTAAATTATCAAAGTATACATTGTCTTTTGCGCTAATACATATAAGGCTCCTTTATCATTTAACTTGATGTTTTTAAAAAATGCTAGTCAAGTTTAGTTCCAGTACTTTTATTTACTTCAGTTACTTTGGTTTACTTCAAGTACTTTGTTTTACTTCAAGTACTTTGTTTTACTTCAAGTAAAATACTTGGGTAGTACTTCAAGTACTTTTTGAATTTACTTGGAAAAGCAAGTACATTTTAACGAGTACTTGTACTTGTACTTGAAGTACTTTTTAAAAAGCATAAACTTGGTACTTGTACTTGAAGTACTATTTGAGAGTACTTTGACAGCTCTGTTGGAGGTCAAAGCAAGTTAGGACAAATTTCCTGCTCCAAGTGCGAGATAGCGTGTTCAATGCAATATTCGCAGCCGTTTTTATACTTTCCGCCAAATTTATACAGAAATGGAAGGCAAACAAGCTGTAGAATAAAATTTGAAGAATAATAATCCGGTTACTAAATTCTAATCGGACATACGCTGAGTCGTTCAAATTTTCCCTTTAAAGTATTTAAACTGTGATTTTGTAAAAACCACTAGCTGGGCAGCGTCCACCTTTAGCCTGTTTATACAACATATTATAATTAATCATTTTCCAAAACATCAGCCTTCCAACTTTAAATGGGTCCAAGGTATGAATTTCGCAAAAATGGCCAATTTTAGCGGCTTTTCCGATTTTTCTGTGCGAAAAATGCACCGATAGGTTTTACAAAACAGCATTTTGTTTCTTTAAAAGTGTTAGACAATGTTATGGTTTTAATAACACTAAAATCTTGGACTTCCATTGTCTTTATTTGTTAATTGATACACAACGTTTCTATCTCTAACCGTTTTCAAGTGATAACAAGTAATAAGTCTTACCGTTTTCAAGTGATAACAAGTTATCACTTGGAAACGGTTGAAGATACATCACTTACCGAAACGTTGTGTATCAATTAACAATTAAAGACAATGGAAGTCCAAGATTTTAGTGTTATTGAAAGCATTTTGTTTGTTTATCGATTTATTACAAAAGTCCCATTGACATTATCGCGATTATATTACAATTAAATTAAAAAAATTACTTCGAAAAAGAAAAATGGCTATTTTTTTATAGGCCTGTCCAAATAAAAAACAAAGAAAAACCAACTTTTGTAGAAATTTTGGTTTTTGATGTTCTATGCACGACTTTTTAAAGGATTATACTGATGGCTTGCTGTTAATTTTTAGGTACCAAAACAGCTTCTATTTTGCGTTTTAAATTATACTATACTTTGGTCTACATACTACCCGGATTTAAAATCTTACCTAGTCATAATATCTGCCGCAGACCTCGGCCTAGTGAACGGCATCGCGGAATGCGGGAAGGTTTTTGGTTTAATCGGCGTAACTAACATATGCTCGGTCCAAGAAGTTTCCAACGAGGGCCTTTCCAGTCTTTCAACGTCCACATTCAATGTCTTTTGTTCGAAGGGCACCGAAAACGTCTCTGGAGGCACGCTTTGAAGCCAGGAGAGAAGAGAGAGATCGCTATCACTAAAACCTAAAAACAAAAATCGTCATAGATATTGTGGCGTTATACAGGGTGTTTCTTTATAATTGGGAAAAATTTACCAGATGGACTCTTTGGATGAAAATAAGAAAAAAAGTTGCTATAAACATATGTCATGAACTTCTTAACATTGGAATTAAGGTAGTTTACTCGTAATACTGCTTTTTTAGAAATTTAATGAAACTGAAATACAGGGTTAATGAAAAAGTCTTTTATCAAACTGAATAAAAACGAAATTGTTTTATCGTCTGTGAAACAAGATATTAACAATCAAATTGTGCATAATTAACATTGTCGATATCTGGCATAGATGAAAGCCGTGCATTTTTTTCGGAATATCTCAAAACCGGTTCTTACGATATTTTTTAAAAACTTATGCAATATAAATGGAAGTAGTAAAAAGCCTAAATTTTTTGACCGTTTCATTAAAAATATATTGATTGTTTACTAGGTCTATTTGTTCTTGAGAAATAGTGTACACTTTTTTATTCTTTTTATACGTAATCGCCCTTATAGAAGCTCGAAAATATAACTGAATAACAAACAGACCTCATATGTTGTGTGTCTCCTACAAAAATATTTTCAAGCACTAAGAACCTCAAACTTTTGGTAAAGCGTATTCGATCTTATTTGGAACAGCGCTAAATTTGGGGTCCATTCAAAATACTGCATCACGCATTAAACTAAAATAGGAAAAACAATGATCCGTACTGGTACTAGTCCCGGCCCGTTCCACAATCAATTTTTGTTAGAGAGATATGGGCGAGTTTGGCGCGGACGGTATGGAAGAGACGAAGATAAAAGATTTCATCCGAGGTTGGGGTTTGATTTGTGGAGGAGTCGGACTTTACTTACTATCAGGCGTGTACAACTGTCGCGAGTAAACTATCTTAAATGTACACAAAGTTTTAAGAAAAAAAATATTGTAATTTATAAGTGTGGATACACCTGGAGGCAAGCAATTTGGGATAAATGTTTGTTTTCCAAGGCTTTTTTTACAACGATATTTGTAATCATCTGATATCCTGATAAAGGGTTGAAATCAGCAACCGTCAATGGTTTTTCCATTCCATGCTGACTTCCGATTATTGATAGGTATTAATTTTTTTACTCGTAAAGGGTAAAGTTAACAAACAAAATGCGCAAGACAAAAAAGTTTCAGTCAAAGTGCCTGCCTGTAAAATGTTTCCCTATATAGAATAAATTTAATATTAAGTATATTAAGGGGTACATTAGCAGCTCCAGCATCTATCACATAGTATATTTAACAAGGCTGGTAAACTTGGGCCACGGTAAACTGTGAAGAGACTACAATACTACGACACCCCAT
This sequence comes from Listronotus oregonensis, assembly GCA_019359885.1. Taxonomy (NCBI): domain Eukaryota; kingdom Metazoa; phylum Arthropoda; class Insecta; order Coleoptera; family Curculionidae; genus Listronotus; species Listronotus oregonensis. The sequence goes on from JAHBCN010017398.1 coordinate 14,039, forward strand.
ATGGAACGGATTACCAAGTCGCGTAACTTAGTAAAGGCGTATCTTTCTCCACATGGAAGAAGCCGATTACCGACCCCCGAACTTCAGATCCCGGAATACTCTCGACTCTCGATACGGTTGTCTATTTTAAATTAGATTTCTGCTGACTGTTTTAAAATCTTGTTCTACATAATGGTACAAGTTAATACGCGAGAATTAGGTGTATGCTTTCGAATTCATTTAATATTGTTAAAAGTGCTTACTGTATTGTAATCATGTTTTACTATTATCTAAGCATTGTTAAGAGCTTACACACATAAGCAAAATTACCATGCTGGGTGCTTCTTATTTATAGCTCATATACTAAATTACAGTGGTTTGACAAGTGAAATAGCTTACCTACACTACCATCTAATAGTCGAGAAAATGTCATTTCTTGAGAGTGGGAGTCTGCACTTCCAGTTGCTTTGGCTTGGCAGTAGTTAACACATGATTCGTACAGAATACCTACAAAAACAAAAATGTTTCAATAATAAACAAAAACAAGAACCAGGCATAGATAGCGACGTGATATTCTGCCCTGTAAATAGTTATTATGGGTGGCGTCCATGTCGGCCCGAGGGATTAGGTATGGCGCACAAATTTCGCCCCTCTGGGCTCGAGAATACATTAAATTAATTTAATAAAATATGTTACGAATCCTAGTCGTGCCTGTTTTATAACATTGTAAGGAAGTACAAAAAATTTAAGGCATAATAAAAAGTATAAACTAACCAGAACATTTTTGGGTTCAGGTTCGTGTTCATGCTGTTGATTCGAAGAAGTTAATACTTTATCAAAAGAATCTCCAAGCTTTTAAGTAAACCCTACACTTATCTGTTGTAATATCTTAAGAAAACAAGTAAATTTCCCTACCATTATCTGGATAGATATTAACTACGATACACTTTGTTGGTAAACCCCATAATAAAATTAGTCCTGATTCTCAGATGGTTTTATTGAACTGATCCTAAAAATTAGGCATTTTTCGAAGGGTATTAAAATCGTATTAACAGATATATTTCTTTTTGAAGCCGAGTTGTACGACGCCCGATTATAATACCCACCTTTTATTACTAGTTGTATCAGTCTATCGTTTCTTGAAAACGAATTAGCATTACTGTCGGAGGTTTTCTTGTCTCCAGGCAAAAATTCGGCTACCAATGGGTATACTTCTCTAAAACATTGCACCCTGGCGTTTGATGGATTCCAGTCTTTGTACTGAAGGTGGTCTGTTAGTCTAGAAATTAAAAAAGTTTTTTATTCTACAATTTTACAATAGATTCTTTTTATTTTATTATCGTAATGTACATATATTCAAGTACAAACACAGAAAAATTTCTTGTTAATCCGACGAATATTCTCAGAGTTGGACGCAGATAAACTATATTTTATTTACTATATATAAAGTGTTTTTGAAACTTTATACGCGCTTTCTCAAAACTATGTTTTTAAAGAAGGTGAGCATGATTTCTCGGAAACGACTTAATCGATCTGTCTTAAAGTTTAACACAAGCTTTTTAAGTATAATTTTTAGTAACTATTTGAAGTCATTTTAAAAACATAATCTTCTTTTGCTTCCAATGCCGTCTTTCAGTGAAGGTAGTCGACTACCAATTTAAATGCTTCTCTGTCCCTAGCAACATTAGACAATTCTCCCGCCTCCATGCATGTCCATTCTCTTTCCATTCCTTGACCTAGATATTTTCTTCCTACCCTCACACTTTTTTCCATCTACTCTTCCCTGCATGATCGTTTGTAGTACTGCATATTTATCATTTCTTAATATGTATCCAAGGTATGCGATTTTTCTTCTTTAAATTACTGTCAGCAGCTATTTTCCTTGACTTATCCTTCAAAGGGCTTCTTCATTTCTAATTCTGGCAGTCCATGGAATTTTTAATATTCTTCTGTACAGCCACATTTCGTATCCTCCAATTTCTTTATAGTGTGAGCTCTGAGGGTCCAAGGTTCCACTCCATATAAAAGTTGCGACTAAAAACCCCTTCCAAAAATCTTAGTATTATTTTTAAGGACAAAGTTTTAGCACAGAAGTTAAATTAAATAGTCTTCTGAAAAAAAATCTTTAAAAAAATTATTTTTCTTGGGCCTCCTGACTGTATTAACTCTTTAAATATTTGAGAATTTGGAGATGATTTGATAAAAGAGGGCCAAACATTATCGGAGCAAACTTTTACAATTATACACAAAAAATTACGAAGGTAATATTTTGAATTTAAATATTCTAAAAGAGATGTGCATTGGAAGGCATATAAAACTATGCCAAATTTTCTGCTGTTAGGAATGTTTATGCGAAAAAAACACCGACACTTTCTGACATTCTGAATATACCTAATCACTTTAACAAATGCTCTATTGTGTCTGTCAATATATAACGGACTCAATAAGTGCAAAACTGATCCTAAAAGTATAGAATTTTACCTATTTTTTATTTAATTGTTATTTGTCTATTAAATTTAAATTTAATTATTAAAAAGGTATAATGATTTTACACACCATCAAGTTCGAATTAACTTTTTGAACATCTTTAGTAAGATTTTATGAAATCTAAGCTGCTTTTTACAGTTTTATAATTACCTTGGTAGCGTCAAAAGCAAACACAGCGTTGAGTAATCTTCTTTAGTGGGGCAGTATTTTTCTAGTTCATTCAGTACTTTAACAACCTCTTCTACGGCATTATCCACGCTGGAACCCTGAACATTGGCCTCCGATTTTATACATAGCAATTCTATATACTGAAAAAAAAACGATAATGTTAAAATCATTACCCTACATCATACCGCCTAGCTATATACTCAAGACTAGACTTAAAAGAAATATAACGGTTCACTCATCTAGGCGCATGGTAGTGCGCAAGACCAAGTTCCGGAATACCGCATGAATGTTTGTATATTACATAAAATGTTTTGACCTATTTTTCCCCTATTATAACTTCGGTTTCCTTTTACAGGATATGAAAGGATATAAAATTTGGTATGTTAATTCACATAAGTTTTCTAATTATTTGAGAAAAAGTTGGAAAAGTTATGTCCAGCGATTTATGAGATAATCGATTTTAAAAATCGCCTATTTTACTACTGACTGATTACTGACTGACTCACTGACTTAACAAAATTATAGGGCATTTTTTGAAGAAGTGGAAACTTGAAATTTGGTATCCAAGTACTTTTTAGGACTCAATAAAGAAAAAAATATGAAAACTGTACATTTTACTCGGAAAGCCCTGAAACAGAGCCGTAATATCGTATTTTTAAAGGAGATTTTAGAATTTTGCAAACTGATAGAACCTGTCTCAAACCAAGCGCGATTTAAGGAACATTAAAATGAGCAATTTCCGTACTTTCTATTTAGTCTAATGGTTAAGTTCTAGCTACAGAGCAAGGTTTACCGAGAAAAGCAACAGGCATCATCCCCAATTTTTTTTTTATTTATTAAACGTAAAAAAAGATTCCACCAAAAACACTTGTATGTATGTATGTATTTAAAATAAGGGCCAACTTCTTACCTAAAAATTTAATGAACTGAGATCTAAAATTGGACCAAGTTCCGTCCACAGTTATGCTCCACTCTTTTGTGACTTGGCAAGCTTTAGACCGAGTGTCTACATTAATGAAAAAAATACTGTCTGTATTAATAAAAAAAGACTTTAATACAGTCAAATCCGTAAAAAACTTGTCAGTGGCACAAACTTATAAACTGAACTTTGTCTAATTTTACTTTAAGAGGCCCAAATTTGTGGTCAGGAACTTGGCCCTTATTTTACATAATTTTTTTTGGTGAGATTTTTCTTAAAATATGGCATTGTAAAAATGATATTAATATTGAAAATTGTGTGACAACTTTAATGATGATTACCGAGGAAAAATATTGTTTTAAAAGGCATAAAATCATTTTTGAAAAACACTATGATAATGACCCACTAAAAGCTTTAGCCTGATGACTATATGCAGCCATTTTGAACATAAAAAACATAATTTTAAAGATAAAGTCGTGGGAAAAATTTCTTTCTGTGAATGACGGTAGAAACCAATCCATTCTAAAAGGGAAAATGTGACGTATATTTTAAAATTTGTTTATTTGTTTAAATAATTGTTGATTTCTTTACCCAAAAATATAAATTACAACCCTCAGTGGAAAACCCAACCATAAATAGGGTTTCCTGACAAATATCTATTGAGTAGGTACCGCACCTTTTGGTACAGGTCCCGATTACCTACTAATATTAATAGTTTAGGTTAGCTATTTTGGATGCTCAATAACACGCACGAAAAAATTTTCCTTGACA
>JAHBCN010017399.1:0-18398 GCA_019359885.1 Listronotus oregonensis
AGCAAATATTTTTCATTTTCCGCCTTTTTTAAAAACTTTGCAATATTTTCTTTGGTCAAAATTCTGGACATTTAAGGTGTATTTTAACAATTCCGTTGTTACCTTAAGTTGCTATGCACATTACTGAAATTAAGCTACGTTTACATCACTACCTCTTGCAACAAGAAATCTATTTTTAAATAAATCGTCAGAATATAAAATTTTGTATGAAATTTGAGTCATAAACATAAATATTCACGGCTAATATCATAATATTCGTTATTAATCCTAATAACATAAATATCTATTATAACAACTAATTTATTTTTAGGATCCCATTAATACCTTCTGAGAAGCCAACGGAACTGTGCTTGTTAGATTGGCAAATATCAAAAATTTTCATTCCAAAATGGATTTATGCTACTTTTTGTTTCTTTCCCCCCCCAAAGAAATTTGGATGATCACAAAACATATCTTCGACAGCTATCAAGTTTTGGATGAAAATTTTAAAACTGTCGGTGGTGATATTCACTAGATTTCCAAAAGGAAAGCCTTGAAAATCAATGGAAGAAATTTTGTAAAGTTGGATTTTTTGTGACGATGTCCTTGATAGAAATATTACTAAAAGATGAGAAAGTTTAAAAGGAAGACGGCAAAAGGAAAGGATAATAATTTTACAGTAAGCAAGCTCTTGAAAAAGATTAAAAGATATCATTTTGATGTTAGTTGAAAATGAATATCTGTGATTTTGAAAAAATAAATAACAAAATTAAGTAAAGTTTGTATCTTCTTAAACTTTCCAAAAAAAAAAAAAGGTGGTAATTATGATTTTGATTTTCCCTTAAACAAATTTTTAATATTTAAAAATCAGTTTGCATTTCGTTTTATTTTTTATATTATTTAACGCCAGATATATACATTGTATATTTAAGAACGGGCCTTACAAATAAAAGGCAAAAAAATCTTGTTGAAACCAGATGTGTTTTGTCGGGACATCAGCTTTATCCCCAGCAAAAAACTAATTTGAAAATATTTCTTTTAAAAATTTAAATTAGTTTTCTCGATTTATTTTTTTAAGAAGATTGGTCCCATAGTTCGACGACAAAAAATTTTGGAAGCATTGACCTTTTGGGACTACTGAGTGTGATGTCCTTATCTCATTTAGTGCGAATTCCCTTGTCCAATAACGATAATTCTTTAAGGTTCCTTTTAAAGATATGTCGATTAATTAAAAAGAGAGGCTCCTCTTTCTTCTTTTTTCCTGACAGCCGTCTAGATTTACAACCGGAGGCAGCGCAGCCTTTGGGTTTTTGTGCCTAATCTCTCATTTTTTTTATCCAATCCTCCAATTAGTCTCCTTCCTTCTACAAGTCTTTATAACCCTGGGACTAGTTGGTTAAGTAATTCCTGTGGGCTCATTTTCGGTTCCTTAAATAATGCCTGTTTTTTGTGATTTAACGCTTCACATTTTCACAGGATATGGTAGGCTGTTCCCTTCCCCAAATACTGCAACTTGGGTCCCCTTTTGTATGAGCCTATCTTTTGTAGGTGTCCTCTTAGATTTTCCTACCCTGTTAGCAGCCCTACTGTTAGGCAAAGTCTTTTCCCACTTTGTCTAAATTGTTCTTTTTCCTTATTTTGGATGGGCCCTTTATAAAGCTTTTTCCATGTCTTATTCGTTTTACTCCCCAAATTATTCTTTGTGTTTGTTTCGGATCCATTTTCTGGTTTGTCCTCGTCCTTGTCCTCGTGCTGTGGTTTGGTTACTCCAAGGGCAGGTTCTGGTCCGTATGGTGTGGATGATCCATGTCTCGCTAGCTTATCCGCTTTTTCGTTGCCTTTATTCCAAATGTCCGGTACCCACAGGAAAGTTGCCCTGTTGCTTTTTGCCAGGACTTTGTTCTTTTTCATTCCCATGCCAGCTTGGACGTCACCTTGGGGTTTTAGTGCCCCTAGTGACGCCGGCTTCTTTATTATGCAAATCCGCTTGTTTTCATAAGCCCTCCTGTTATTGTCTTTTGCACAGTGCAGTAAAGCTATATTTTTTTTTGAAATACAGAACTATGTGTTCCTAGGGAATGGAGAATTGTAAATTCCTCATTTAACTGTACAGGGTGTACCAAACTGGACGCGTTCTTATGGGGGAACCCTTATTTAAAGGAATAGAAAAAAAATTGACCAAGGTGTCCGGAGTCAAATTTAATGAGAAAACTACTGGCACTAACAAAACTTTGCTATATCTCATCATTTGGCGTTTCTCGAATTTCGTCGATTTTTTAAATGCCCCATCTTTCTTATTAATAAAGATAATTAATTTTGATAAAAACTTTCTTAAGGCACTTTTTTTCGTAGAATTCATTGCGATAGGCAGATTTTTTACAGGGCTTTTAGATTTTCGTGCACCACCCCAAAATTATTTTTTTCTATGGACCACCCTATATATTATAAGATTTTTAAAAAACTGGTAAAATTTTCTAAATTTTGATGTATTACTTGTTATGTTATTCTTAAAAACCATTAGCTTATTACGATTTAAAATTAAAATAATGTGCCTACAGAAATCAACATTGCCATGACTAATAAAATGACATAGGATGCTAACATGTTAAGATTAAAACAACAGATCTAAAGTTTTATGATAAGATTACTCATAGTTAATATATTAAATTAATAATTATCTAAAACACAAACGACAACAACAACAAACCAACAATATTAACAAAAAAACATAACTCTACCTAATCCTAATATAAAATTTTATGGAATTTAATTAACTAATTAAACAAAAATAAATAAAATTATGTTAACAAATGTTCAAATTGTCTCCCATTTTGTTGTACGCAAATTCACATCTTTTTTTAAAAGCATTAACTGCACTAATAAGTTCTATATTTTGAATTGGTTAAACCACTTCGCAACGCCCTTTCTAATTCTTCCCGGTATTAAAATTATTGTTTTTGTAAGTAAGGTCTCTAATTCTACCCCAAAGAAAAAAATCTAAGGGAGTCAGGTCCGGTGACCTGGGCAGGCCATTGTATGGGCCCTTGATTTCCATCCAGTTTTACCAAACTAAACATTAAGGTAATCGTTTATGGTCTTTGCACAATGCGCAGGGGCACCATCATGTTGGAAGAAGACTTGGTATCAGATTTATGGGTTCTTCCAAGAATGGTTTAACCTGGTCCCTTAAAATATCCAAATTTTTGTCTAGAATTCAGGGTTCATCATAAATGTAGGGTCCAATGAATTGTCTTCTAAAAATTCCCACCCACACATTGAAGCTAAATCTTCCTTGTTGTCTGTTTTGGACAGTCGCATGGGGATTTTCTTGGGACCAAGTGTAATCATTAAACCGATTAAATATGCCCGCACTACTAACCCGAAGCCTCGTCAGACCAAATATAATTTAAAGCAAAATTTGATTCATTTTTGTATTTTATTTAAAACTCAAAAAAACGAAGATGATAGATTTTGCGGGTTCGATAAGGCTTAATTTTTTTTTCAAAATCCTGTGGTTTTTGCTTCTGGATATGCCATTTCCCCGGGCTTAAGTTTTCTTGTGGAAGTTGTACCATTATTTTTTAACTTCTTTTTTCCTTTTGAATTTCTTGATATTGAGCATAATTTGCTCTGGGTTTGTTAAAAGAGCCAAAATTTTGAAGATTATGGGCAAGTCTAGCAAATACATCCCTGGATGGTTGCTGCCATTCGGGATATCTTTGAAAATACAAGTTTTTTGCCGCCTAAGCTTTTTTTGTTGCTTTCTATACAAGCATGTTGAACTTTTCAAAATTTTCATACATACTTTTCAAAAACCTTTCTTAAAAACTTATTTAATTTTGTTTTTCTACTAAAAATACCAATTCTCAACTATTCAGAAGCTGTTAAAATATTAAAACAAAAAATCATATGCACGGCTTACTGCTTTTTTACGTAGCAACTTTAAATATGTGGCTTTAATCATAACATGTTAGCATCCTATGTCATTTTATTAGTCAGGCAATGTTGATTTCTGTAGGCACATTATTTTAATTTTTAAATCGTAATACTGCTAATGATTTTTAAGATAAAATAACAAGTGATAAATCAAAATTTGGAAATTTTACCAGCTTTTAAAAATCTTATAATATATAGGGGGGTTTTCCATATAAAAAAATTGATTTTGGGGGGGTGCACGAAAATCTAAACGCCCTGTAAAATCGGGTATCGCAATGTTTTTATCAAAATTAATTATCTTTATTAATAAGAAAGATGGGGCATTTAAAAAATTTGAAATTCTAGAAACGACCCTTTTAGTGGTAAACGATAAGAGATAGCAATTTTGTTAGCGCCAGTATTTTTTCCATTAAATTTGAACTTCGGACACCTTGGTTAATTTTTTCTATCCCTTCAAATAAGGGTTGTTCCCATAAGAACGCGTCCAGTTTGGGACACCCTGTACACCCCGCTCCAGTTTCCTGCTCGGTTTTAAAACCATCTGTATACAGATGATGTCTCCAACCGTGCCTTGGAGATCGAGTTGCTACCACTTTGGAATTTCTACTTCAATGTTTTTATTAAAGGAGTATTGGGAAATTATCTGGTCTGTTCTCACGTCCAGGATGTTGTCACCCACCTAACTTTATATGTCGTTATTTCCCAAACTAGAGTAGACACCAGTTGGTTTTTTTTTGCAGCAGGAAGTTGCCCATTTTTTCTCTTCCGTCACTATGGAAGGGGAATCCCCGGGACACTCCGTGGCTGCTGTTGGGGTTTTAATTGACTTTTAAAAATTTAAACCACACCCAGATACTATTTTGTTAATACATAATTCTGTACATGACCCTGTACATTTTAATTTTAATTAAAGAAATAAACGACAAAAAAAAATAGGCTAAAAAATTATTCCTTGAATCTTCCTTTTTTAAATACTTGTCGAAAATATTTTATGTTTGCAATTTTATTGTATACATTTTGACTTGTCAGTAAGCCGATGTCTATTTTTGTTAGATATCAGAAATTATTTAACGGCTTATTTTACGGATAAATCAGAAAATGTCAATTATTTCAATTACAAAACATTTTAAAAAACAACAATATGTCAAATGCAGTAATTCTGGTAATGCTATCCAATTATAAAGTTTTAACAAAAGCAATTTTCTTCGAGATTTACCACTGGGTATCCTGACGAATTTTCAACGAAGTCTTGTAAAAATGGGTGTACAGTGCGATCCATTATAAGTGGCCCACCCGCAGGTTTTGGCCCATTTTTTTTTAAAAACTTTTAACCAAAAATTTATTAAATGTAACGGCTTAAAAAAATTTTTAAAAATTTATTTTTTTTTTCATGGTGTCAACTACCAGCGAGTAATCGCAAATTCCCCAATTTTTTTTTTAAAAAGGATCAATTTGTTTCCGTCTTTTTTTTTATAGTTTTAAAATTTTTTTTAATAAGCTCAATAGAAATTAAGGCAGTTAAACAATTAGTTTTCAAGATATGCCGTCTTAAAATTTCAAAAAATATATTTTTTTACAAGGTATACGCAGGTAAAAAATACAAGGACATTCTGCAATATTGTCAATCTTTTGGCGGCATTTATTTTAAGGAATTAATATTCTATTTATTGTAGGGTTTTTTTATGGTACAAAATCTGCCAGGATAAAGCTGCCGATATCTTTTGCGCGAGCCTCTCGTTGATTGTTTCTAACATAGCATAAGACAATATCGCGTTTTTTTTTCGTCTGTATAAACCATTTCGACCGATAGTAACTGATAACCTATTCGTTTAATTTCTAACAATTATCAATTAGTGTATGTCAAAAAAGGACAGATTAACGGTACTTACTTTATTTTTTTATATTTATATAAAGGTTTCACTTTTATTTTCCAATTTTTGAGACGATATATTTTAAAAACTAATTGTTTAACTGCCTTTAATTTTATGAAGTTTTTTTTAATTTTTTAAACTATAATAAAATATTGACAAAACTATAATTTTATCTAAAAAATGGACGACTTTGCGATTACTGTTGGTAGTTGATACTTCTTTATTGTGATAAAATAAAAAGGGTTTGAAGGCAATTTAAATGTTTTAAGAAGCTTTCGGTTCTTCGTCATTACCTCTCCATACAATAAAAGTATCGTCAACATATCTTAGCCAAACTTTTGGTTTGATTAGTGCAGTTTTAATTGTGTGTTTCTCCACCATTCCGTATAAATACAGAAGATAAAAGTCTTTTCTACTCGTGGCAAAATCTACTGCATTTGATGCTTCCATATTTAACACGTTTTGGTCTAACGCAGGAGAGAATGGCCACCCTTTTATAAGCAAATCGCTAAAACATTCTCTTTGTGATTTGACATTTATTTTTCTTAAGGTTGCGTCGTGAAATAGAAGAAATTTCCAATAGAATACATGCTGTTTGGGACTATAAAACCAAATTATATCGGCGAACATATGCTCTTTTCGAGGAAAAATTCTGGATGCGAAAATGCGGAGTTACACCAAGTGTCAATGGAAGTATTGCCCACAACTTTTTTCTGTTGACATGGGATATTCTAAAGTTTTCTTTAATCCTTTTTTTCTAAGAAAAACTAAGGGAAGGGGCTAAACTTTGTCTTTAAGGTAACCACAAAAAAAAACCCAGAAAAATCAAGTCAGAAGATCTTGCTGGCTAGAGGAATGATCCACTAATATCTAACCTTTCTAACCACAATTTTTGGGGAACCTCAGAAGAAGCGTCATCATACCAATATTATGAAGGGAAAAAAATGATTGTTCGTTTGTTTGCATTAAAAAGACTTTGAAACTATTGGACCAATTTGAAAAATTTGTTTTACCATTAGAATCCTACATTATCCCTGATGAGCATAGCTAGGAAAGAATTTTAGGAATCTTAGAATGGGGTGTGAAAGTTGGTAAAACTTTATTATTTCTGGACTTAGAAGTACAAAAATCGGTATTGAGGCTTTTGATTATGAATAAAAATGATCCGTTTTAATATTTTTTAGATTACATCTGTTGGGGAGGTTCAAATGGAGATGAAAGTTATATGCGCAGAAAAATTGTCATTTTTAAATATTTAAATATGGAAGTTGCTAAATAGACTTTTGATTACCCAGAAAAATAGGAGATTGTAGCTAATAAAATATTTTATAAAACTTTTATCCTCTTTAAAGGGGGCGGGAGTAAAAGTTTGTGTGGAACTTTGTCATTTCGGGATTTAGAAGTATAAAAATTGTTATGTAGGCTATTAATTACGATTAAAAATTATCTGATTTAACATTTTGAAATTACATCGCTTGGGAATTTAAAATGGAGATGAAAGTTTGTATCAAAAAAATGTTATTTTAAAGTTATTAATATGGGAGTTGAAAATTAGTCTTTGAACTTCGTTATTTCTGGATTTAGAAGAATAAAAAAATTTGTATCTAGGCTATTGACATTAATGATGATATTGAAAAATCGTCATGTTTAAAGTTGTAAATATGGATAGTTTTAATTAGGCTTTTAATTACTCAAAAAAAAAAAAAAAAACGCTAGTATTTTTGGAACTTCATCCCCTGATGAGTTAAAAAGACGGATGAAAGTTATGAAAAATAAGTGCTTACTTATTCACAAATGCCATCTATATTTTAGAAAATGATAACAAATGAAATACGATAAAATAATTAGGATCAATCGCAAGACGCGCGCTACGCCGCAAAGTATGTGACAAAAGACGGAGTGCGTGATGCGATGTGACGTAACGGAGTGTAAAGGGGGCCAAATACCTGAGGGCAGACGTTGTTGACGCACGTATCAAAAAGCAGCCAAAATCTCATAGTCCACGAGGGCAAAGCCGCAGGCGAAATGCTAGTCTTTAAATATAGGCAAAAAAAAACAAACTAATTTCTTTAGCTGTCTTATACTTTTTTTTGGGTTCAAAATGAAGTATTATTGAAAAAAAAAACTATTATTTTTTCCTTTACTTAAAACTTATGGGTGATATACCTATGACAAAATAATGGTAAAAAAATAAATTAAATTGCCCCAAACTCTGCCAATGGCCCATAATAGTAACAAAAGTTCATCAGAAGATGCATTTTTCTTGATACTTTTGGTTAACATTTATTTTGAAATTAAAAGGTTATTTTTAATTTTTCATATTGCTTATTATTAAAACGTTTCGGCAAAAGCCTTCTTCAGAATTTATACATCCTAGAAGAAATTCTGTCCATTATCAATATAAAAAACGTTGAAACACTTATATACACAATCTACAAACATTTTAAAATCTTATGGACATGCACAATTAAAATATTTATTTGTACTCAAGTAAACCAAAAGTCCCAAAAAATTAAATTAAAGAATATATGTTAATGGTTCAAAAAACAAATAATCAAAAAAAAAAAATATATATATATATATATATATATATATATATATATATATATATATATATATATATATATATATATATATATATATATATATATATATATATATATATATATATATTCTTTTTTTGATATAGATATAAACCTATCTTATATTTGACTTTAGCACATAACAATAAATTGAATAAAAAAACGAAAACTATTAGAAAAAAAAAAATGCAAAATGCAACATTGTTGTTTAGTGCTCCAACACCAAATCTTTCTTAATTTCAAACGCAAGGTTTAATTTAATTATTTATATGAACTCTAACTCACCTTTAAAGCTCACTTATATCCCTCTACCTTTATACACGTGCTGCAGGTGAAGCTTTTTACTTCCATTGTTTCTTATCAGATTGTAATGTATTAGCTTTAATTACAGACCTGAAGCTAGTAAAAGCACGGGTTTAACGAAAATGTAACTTAAAATGAAGTTCCTCTTACATTGTACAAAATGTTGCGTTTATTAAAGGTGGTAGTTTATTTTTAAATGAAGTATCTATGCAGCTTCATCCAAATTAACTTTACTGGTAATTTTGTTATTAGTCAAAATGCGAAATTGTTTAAATAAGTAGTATTTTTTGTTCTTTAATATTACACAACTCACAAAACATCTGATTATCGTATTTTCCAATTTAATAATAAAATAGCATTTTTTTAAATGTAACACATTGTATTAGCATGGTTATATATATATATATATATATATATATATATATATATATATATATATATATATATATATATATATATATATATATATATATATATATATATATATATATATATATATATATATATATATATACATTTCAGAGCTTCTTTTTCTTGGATTTTGCAGTCCTTTAAATTACAATGGAAAAAAAGAAAAGTGCTTTTTTCCAGAAAAATGTATTTTTTAATTGTTAGGACGTTTCGGCTGGAAATTCCCTAGCCTTTTTAAATAGTGGTAAGTATCTCTGCAACAATTTTTCATAATTACTGTTTTTATGTCTACATTAAATCACTAAGCTTATCTTATAGTAAACATTTACATTTCACATACTGGTATATATACATTAATAAAGAACAATTGCGTTATGAGCACATATAAATAAACTAACGAAAACAGATACGAGCACGTCACATTTTTAAAACTTGGTTTTGTATACTGATCTTATATTGGTAGGAATGCAATATCATTTGTTGTTGGTAAAAACTGTTAAGTTATTTTCATAGAGAGGGGTGTTTATTTCTTTTTTATTTTAATTTTTTGTTTAATTAGATAAAATGTTTTATTTAATTATAGAGTTATAAATTTTTTAAGTTGTCTCAAGTCAGTTTTTAAATTTATTGTGTTTTTATTTTTTTGAATTTCAATTATTTCGTAAAATTCTCTTTTTTTGGTATGGTTTTCAGTTTTTAATATTTTTACGTTGTCAAAATCAAACCTGTGACTCGTCTCTGATGTATAATTTGTAAGGGCGGTTTTGTTTTTTTGTCAAATTTATGTCCATTAATTCTATTTTTAATGTACTGGTAGACTACAATTTACTATTGAAATCGAAAAACAAAATAAAATAAACTTTTTAGATCTTACACTTTATCATACACAAAACCATATTAAAACCGAATGGTTCACAAAAGAAACTTGGTTCTCTAGATACTTACATTACGACTCTACCCACCCAATATCCCAAAAAAAAAATCAGTGATACTGGGACTCGCTGACCGGGCGATAGAACTAACTGATCCTGAATACAGAGTCAATGCATTAAGGAAGGCAAAAGAAGCGCTAAAAAAGAATAATCACCCAAATAATTTAATTAAATCAATATTTAAAAAACGAATTCCTAGATTTTACAATAAAACATGCCACGTATCAAAAAACCAGGAAAATAAAACAAAAAACTACCTTACTCTTCCATATATTCCAGGTTTGTCACAAAATCTACAAAATATATTTAAACATGAAAAAATCACAGTATGTCATAAAGCACATAATCTTCTTAAATCCAATTTTTTTAAACTAAAAACTAAAATACCTAAAGATAAAAGAAGTAACGTCGTATATGAAATTCCATGCTACAACTGCAATGGCCAGATAAGAATGCAAAGTGCTGTATTTTGGAAACTATTCGTCGAAGAGACTTGCAGTAAAAAAATGTATGACTAAAGTGGCCAAAAGAATACCGTAGAAAATATTTTCAGATTTCCAAGATGGTCGCTAGGGGGCGTAACCGCCTTCTTAAACTTTTTAAGTGATTTTTCACTGAAATCTACCCAGTAAATGTTACCAAAAAATATATGCTTTTTAAAGCTCTGCTTTACTCGG
The DNA here is from genome assembly GCA_019359885.1 of Listronotus oregonensis. Taxonomy (NCBI): domain Eukaryota; kingdom Metazoa; phylum Arthropoda; class Insecta; order Coleoptera; family Curculionidae; genus Listronotus; species Listronotus oregonensis. Next base: position 10,692 of record JAHBCN010017399.1, read on the forward strand.
GTAATTTTTGTTTAACACTTTGTGACGTATCTATTAAAATAAAGTGGTGGGGGGTAATTCAATGTTTTTTTTTTAATAAACAGCTGTAACTCCTAAACGACTGAACGGATTTTAACAAACTTGGTCTCGTTGGAAAAACATTTACAACAAATCCGTCTTATCTGTGATATGTCTAGTTCTTAGTAATGCCGCTAGAGCGCGTTTTTTGATCAGAACAGAAAATTGCAAAATTCTCTAAAAAATTAAATACAATAATATGACTTTTTCATAAAAATGTAGTGAAATGATGGCTAAATAGGCCAGTGAAAACCGTATCTCATCTCAATATCTTATTCGTAGCCTGAAATATCGAAGAAAGAATATTTAGTTATCATATAATTTTAATAAGACGCTATTACACGGATATTTTTTGTTATTTATTGTCTTTTTTCAAGGTTCAATGATAAAATGTCTTAATTTAACACACTGTATAGTTTAAGTTTTTCCAATATATAAAAAGGGTTGCCCATTAAGCAATTTTCATTTAATTAATGTCAAATACAACGTTTCGGCATGAAAGAAAATTTATCAGGTATATATGTTTTTTTAACAAAAAAAAAAACAATCAGCAATACAAAAAAAAATTGTGATTAAATTTTTACCTATTAAATATGTTAAAATTTAATTTTACCCTAAAACTAAGGGGTTTCTTACAGAAAACACTTACTTGTACTGTTGTGTAATGGACATTAAAAACTTGAAGTCACAAACAAACACTTAACATTTAAAACAGTTATACACAACAACGGTCTTCGTTTGAAATATTTATTTTTTAAAATTATTATTTATTTTTTTATAGTTATAGTATTACTAGCATCATTTTACCATTTTACCAAAAAGAATGAATATGTGTTTAATATCAAGAACTGTAAAAAACTGTAAAAGACATTTTAAATAGCAGTAAGGTAGAATTCTCTGCATAAAAATAATAATACAGAAATTTGTTTTATTTTTGTGTGTGGTTATCTTGGGGCAATAGTAAAGGTTTTTTTTTAATTTTATTTTAATAAATTTGTTTTTTTATATAAATATTATTATATACTGGTTATTTTGTTGTGTAAAAAATCTTTCTTATTAATGAGTATGCAATAATGCATACTTAAATTCTTTGTGTCTGCCTTTGTGTCTATTGCCTTTTTGTTTTTCTAAGTAAAAACAATTTTTAAGATTTTTTTTTTCTGTGTCCTTGTTTTTGTTTTCAAAATTTTTGTATTTTCGAAATTAAAAGTATGTTTTTTTCGGTGGAGTGGTTTGTTAGTGTAGTTTTTTTATGACTATTTAGTCTGTTTTTTTTTAATATTGGCTTGTTTGTAAACACTATCACAGTCCTTGCAAGGAATTTCATATATAATGTGGCTTTTTTTGTTTCTTTCAATTTTGCTCTTTGGATTTGAAAATAATTTTTTAAGTAAATTGTGGCCCTTATGGCAAACTGTAATATTTTTATTTTTAAAAATGTTCTGAATATTTTCAGAGAGTTTAGGAATGTACGGTAAGGATATTTTTTTTATTATGGGTCTTAGTGGTATTCCTTGTTTGTGGAGCTCCATAGATTCTTAGTGGTAGGGTATTATGTATTTTAAGTTTTTTTGCCGTATCAGGAGAGATATAAGGTTTGTTGATTGTGATATGGCAAAAAAACTTAAAATACATAATGCTCAACCACCAAGAATCTATGGACTCCCAAAGCTCCACCTAAAAGGAATACCACTAAGAGCCATCGTTTCATAAAATTTATCTAAATATTGTGGCCAAAATATGTGACCTTCAAAAAGTTTTGCTTTTAAAATATTTGGAATATATAAAAGTCATAATAAATCTAGTGACCTATGGTGTTTAAAAATATCAAATAATTTATTTACGGCCGAGTGATGATCGCGTTGTTAAATTTAGCAATGGACTTAGCAATTGTTAAAAGTTAACAACGGTTTAGAATGTTTAACAAAATGTCAGATTTTGACAGGTTGCTTACTAAAATAATTGAATAACACTGACAATGACGTTTTGTTAAACATTCTAAACCGTTGTTAACTTTTAACAATTGCTAAGTCTATTGCTAAATTTAACAACGCGATCATCACTCGTCCGATAGTCTGTTAGTCTGCAAAGTCTGTTTTTGCTGTAGTGATAATATTTTATGTAATGTATTGCATCTCGACTTTGCCGAAAGAAATTATCCCAAGCCGGCCGTTTTTAAGACATTATTAAACCAATTTAGGGAATAACGCAATTCTGCCTTTTTTTATTTTTTCGATTAAAAAATTAATATAAATTAAAGGTTAAAGGTGTTCTTATATATTAAAAAAATATTTATTGATCAAATCTAATGCCACAGGGTTTTACAAAATATGGTCCCTTGGTAAATTTAATTTTAATTTGCAGTCTGCAACAAACATAATACAAAACATGTTTTAAAGAAAATCCATTTCGAATTCTTTAAAACTACCAAAGCCAGATGTAAAAGAAATTTACTTTTATCAGAACTTCGTAATTGTATTACTACCCGTATTGCTGTCTTTGACAGAAAGTAAAAATAACTAACAAATATTTCGTAATATTGGCTCAGTGAGTCGGTATCTCGTTAAAATCGTACGAAAATAAATTTATTTCTTTTAAATGATTTCCAATTATTTTTATCGTAAAATGTTGTGATTATGGTAAATAAAATAATTTTAAACATACCTGGATAAGGTTAAAGTGAATTAATTACCAATTTTAAATAAAATAACATATGTCTAAACAGTTTAATTAATTTAAAATCTTTTTGCTTTAAAATGGCTTATAAATTGGAAGTTTAAAAAAGTATTAACAATTTAGTTTAGCGGATACCTAAAGCTGAAATAGTTAGCATAACCAAAACACAAAATATTTTGCGCCGTACAATAGCTAAATTAGTCAGGCAGTCAAGCTCAAAATAGTGTCATGCCTCGGAATTTTTTATATATGCACCGATTTTCTTGAAAATTTGGAATTAAGCTTATCTTACTCTCCATATCAAAATCTATATGGTCGCAATTTTTTTTAAGGGCTGAAAACCACCCCTTATCCAAAAAATAACTTTTATAGATTTTTCGGCTTTTTTTCGATTTAAATGTCTTTAATTTATGTAGGATAAATATCCTAACGTATTGTACAATATAAAATTGGTGTATGTTGAAATATCAACCCTTAAGAATCTTTAAAAACTACCTCTTTGATGAAAATAATATATAAAAAAAATCTTTTAACGATTTGTAACAATACAATTGCAGTTTTACTGGAAACAATTCATAGCATTACAATAAAATTATTAGTTACCACTTTTCAACCCCTAAATTCTACCCCTTGCGTAATTTTAGTAATACAGTTTATTATCTCTACTTAAAATAATTTTTAATTGTCTAAACCCCTTAAGAACGACCCCTTTGGCAAAAATAAAATAAAAAAATATTTTTTAATGACTTCTGATGTTTTGATTTTAAATTTTGTTGGTTCTAAAGTTTATTCTCTGAACACGAAGTAATTTTTAATTGTCTACACCCTGCCAACCCTTAAGAACCACCCCTTTGCCAAAATAAAATAAAACATTTTATTCAAAGACATTCAATATTTCATTGTACATTCTTCATGAATAAAAATTCATTTTCTGCTTTAAAAATATTTTTATTAATAATAATTTTTACATTTGGATGAAAAAAGTATAAAAAATTACTGATGTATTACTCTTCCTCTGAGATATCCTTGTCGCAATCCATTTCCTCCTCTTCTAGAATCGGTGGACAATTTTGGCAGTTGTCTCCAGAACATGTTCCACATGCAGCATTGCAATATAAACCAAGCTTCCTGCAACCACATGAAGCTCCACAACCCATTTTGAAGGTATATATATATATATATATATATATATATATATATCATATATATATATATATATATAATATATATATATATATATATATATATATATATATATATATATATATATATATATATATATATATATATATATATATATATATATATATATATATATATATATAAAAAATCTTTTCTACTACTTAGTTTTTCGTATCTCTTATTGTTTTGAAGTTAAAATGAGGAAAATTCATTTTTTTGAAAAATCACAAAATTGTGCATCTCTAATCAGTAAAACTTTTGGATGTCTTAAATAACATACAAATAAAGTAATTGGTGCAAGAAATAGGTTTAATTTTAATTTTGAATGAAATGACATTAATTTTATTGCGATTTTTTTTTAAGTTTTAACTTTTTACACCATTACTAACTGAAATTTCAGTCAAAAAGACTTTTATCGGTGCTCATTTTCTTTAAAAAATATTTTATGACTTTTTATTGAAAAATGTATCCTTTTTCGTTATTTGAGGTTAAGTACTTAATCACGTAAAATGAAAGATCTTTAAGCAGATATAACTGGCCTTAGGTAGAACTTTAAGATCTTCATAAATAGCTCAATTTCTTTGTTTTTTCTAAGCTTTATTTTTGTTTATTACACTTTTTTCAATAAAACACATAATTACAGAGTTATGCGTAAAAAACAATTAAAAAATGAGGTGTTTTAACGAAAAATCGCACTTTTCAATTGCGAATAATAAATCAAAAACTATTGATCTGGCGAAAAAACATGACATGACATTTTTTACTTAAAATTTGCTTATCTATCGATTTCTGGGGGTATTTTGGGTAAAAAAAATTGCCCACCTCGAAGAAGGGGTGGCATCCACCCCAGGGGTGCATATATAAAAAAATTCGGAGGTGAAATGCTTGACTGCCTGGACTAAATGTAAGCAAGTAGTCCAGGAAATGAAGCTCAAAAAAATGGCAAAACCTCTCAATTTTTTCGTACTTTATCGATTTGCATAAAAATTTGAAATTAGGTTCGTATTCCCCTCTACTTCAAATTCTATATCATACCGATGGACGCTGTTTGTTTTTTAAGGGTAAAAACTACCCCTAATTATCAAAACTTATAAAATAATATCTTAAACCTTAAGATTGGTAAAATTTGGATTGGATTAGTTATATAATGATTGTTTTATAATTTAAAATACAATTTTAGAATATCTCAACCCTTAAAAATTAACCCCCGTTAAAGCTTAAAGTAAAAAAAATATTTACCCTAAAAAAATATTAATTTATCTTAGTGATTTAATTTTAGAATGATGTTGCTTAAAATATGTACTTCTTTCATTTTTTAATTTCTTGACCCTAACTTCTAATATGGCTTAATTAAAAAAAAACAAAAGAAATGACTTCACAATATTATTAATTAAACATATTACTGCCTGAAATATAACCAATTTTATTATTTTGCAAATTTTCAATCTTTAAAAACCACCCCTTACAACATTGCAATTTTTATAAACTAATTTAATGGATATAAATAGAAACAAAAAAGTTGACTTACATGTAAAAATGTATTTACACAAAAATACACTGCATATTTACATACATAGACAAAAATAAAATTTATACAAACACAGATAGAAATAAGTTTTTTAAAGGTCTTCATTTATATAATCATCGTCGTGGTCGACGTCATCCTTATCCTCTTTTACTACTGGTAAATAAATGTAAACAGTTTCGAACAATGAGCTGTTAGGTTAACAGGAGAAAGCATCGATTTGGCATAAGCGTGGCATCATAAACGCACATTCTAAGGTTCTGCCTAGCGATGAATGAACGTCTGTACTCAAACAATAAAATCCACCAAAACCCGGGAAAATGGTTACTACAGATACTATTTTGTCGTGGCTGCCAAGTATCTTTCTGTTTCATTTACTTGATAGTATATTGTGATTAAATTTTACTTAATTTGTTCTTAATATTACATCAAATTAAGCTCTACTATTGTATTTTAAACTGTGAATAATATTTGTTATATTTATTATTATAAAGTATAAACGAAAAGTAATGATGTCAAAATACTATTTTGTTTTTGGACCGCTACTAATAAAGAAGCGAAAACGTGACAATACTGCATTTTTCGTGGAGGCGTACTTCGGCCAACGACTAATAGTCATTGTACTTCGGTCACCTTCGGCTTTGCTCGACAGATGACACATTCAATATGGCGTTTAAGTATGAATGTTTTTTGTTGTTTTTGGGTTATTTTTGTGACAATTGTGTAAATTTTAATTTTGTGTAAGTACCTTTAATAAATTAAATTGGTGAGGCAGTGCCAAGTGTGAAAAGTGACGGATATGATTCCTGGATTATCATTTCACAAGTAAGTACAAACTATGCTTGTACCATTCTATCACCAATAATAAACACAAACATGTTGGGCGCAGCTCTCGATTGCGTTTATGAATGAAATGCTTTCTCTATCTATGCTGTCAGCTCATTGGTTTTGAACATGTAGCGCACGAAGACTGAGAATTATACCGGTTATGTAGATTATTATGCTCCGAAATAGCCTATTCGAATTTTTCGAAAAAATTTGATTGGTCTTTTAAACATAGCTCCTTTATTTTTGATGATAGTAAGTTTTTTCAAAAATAATTTTGTAGGGTTTTTTAAGAGCTACGAGGCTAAGTTTCAAAATGGGGTGAGTTTAAAGGGCTTAAATAAGGTGGTGCTCGCTTATAAACAGAGGCTTTAAACGGCCATAAGTAGATATGCTAGGCCGGTATCATCGCAATAAGGGTAGTTTTCCCATAAGAAATACATGGGAAAATTTTAAGGTCCTTTCTGCACTTTTGGTGCCATCCTCAACCCTAACTCAAAAAGGGGATGTTTTGAAACAACGTGATAGATAGGGGTAGTTTTTGTGAATAAGTTGAAATAGTTGTATAGTAGAAGTGGTGTAAATAATTAAATAATAACCTAGCAGGAGGCCGGTAGCCTAGCTGCATATCTACTGCCATATCTCGGCAAATAATTTTTGTACAGAAAATTCATGCAAAGGAAAATCTTTTTAATCAAAGAAGCTACAAATCGGTACTTCAGCATTTTTTAGTATCTTTAGTGTTTTTGGAGTTATTCTGAAGAAAAGGGCTTTTTTACAAAATTGCGGGATATCGTTTTCTCACTTAAAGCTCCAATTTTTCTAAAATTAAGCATTTAAAATTGGTCAAACTTTAAGATGTATTGATAATACATATATAAGGAGGGCAAAGATAAATTTAATTTAGAAGGGTAATTAGGGGGTTGTTTTCACTGAGTTTCTTGTAGAAAAAAAATAGATACCGACCTTATTTTTATCATAACTTTATCAATTATTACTCTAGGGAGTTTTTTTTTAAGAAAGGTCTAATTAAATATTTTATAAAAGACTTTATAAGTTTTTTCCGACAAATGCAAAGTTTTCCCACAACTTGAATTCAAATCTTTAAAATTTAGCATTTGACAAACAAAAGCTAATCATTAACAAGCGGTAGCTCGGTCCGTATTGGTTGTAGAGAAATTATAAATTAAGAGTTTTTTTTTTCGTTTTTTTTTATAAGCTACAATTTTTTCCTTTACAGTTTTTTTTTTGATAAAATGCATCTTTTTCGAGTTATTCGCAGAAAACCGATTAAAAACGTCGATGTTTTCGTCTTGTTACTTTCAATCGCGAATAACTCGGAAAATATTAGTTTTACAAAAAAAATGTATGGGACATGTTTTACTTAGAATTACTTTTTTTTCATTTGCAATTATACAACCCCAGGATAAAAACGTCTCTTT
>JAHBCN010017400.1:0-7500 GCA_019359885.1 Listronotus oregonensis
AGATACGTTGAATGCGTTAAATAATATTTTGGTATGATTATCATTTTAGCTACATTAAAGATAGTAATCGAATTTGGGCGGGTATGGTTGACTTTGGTACTTTGGTTATGACGTTATGTTCTTATGAATTAGTTCAAGTCCTGACATTTAAATAGTTATTTTCCTAACAAGTGCGCAAAGTGATACTTTTCCGCACGCGACTGCCGCGAAGCGGAGTTCGGGCAAGCAGTCAAGTGCGAAAAAGTCACTTTGCGCAAGCGTTAGAAACAAAATTTTTCCTACGAGCGTCAGATAATACCAATATGAAAGCAATGATTATTTTTTAAATTATGTTTAATCTGAAAGAACTACTACAACATATTTATAAATGGGAATTATTTGTTGATAACATTTACAACAAAAGAACAGTTATTAGCATATTGTAAATTAATTGCAGAACCTGTAATTTCATTTAGCGGGTGGCTTGATGAAGGTTGACTTAGCTCAGGAGGGAAGTTGTTTATGGTCAATATTTTATTCGACATATCCTTTTTCTGATACGTGGATTCATCAATGTAGCTCTCAGCTGCAGCCGTTGATTTCCAGCCCCCAAGTCGCTTAACATTGGTAATTCCTTCTTCAGAATCCGCTAACATAGTCGCAGAGGATCGACGAAAACTATGTCCAGTGTACTCTTCTGGATTTTTTAATTTTAGGTTCTGAAGGCATTTTACCTATTGAATTTATTCCCACACATTGCGTACTGCATGCTCCTTGTTTATACTGGACAAAAAACCGTCTGTGTGGGGTATGTGGTTTTCGCAGATTTGCATATTTACGGTACAATTGCAGATAAAGTCCGTTATTTGTTTCATCGGACACTACAAAGATTCTGGAAGTGTTATTTTTACTGTCAGGAATTTTTACCACTATCAAATTTTCATTATCCTGTATGTCATCAATCATTATTTTTGTAAGTTCATCTCTCCTACAAGCACCGGCTAATCCAAAAATTGTAGCAACTTTTATTAGAAGGTAAATATTATCAGGTGCTTCGTTCATGAATCTTGAAACTTCTTCTTTGCTGAAAGTTTTTGATTTTTTTGGCCGGTATCCCACGTTTTGGTGTTTAAGTAGTGATGTTAGCTTGAAATATGAGCTTAAATCAAGGTTCCTTTTCACTTGAGGACACATTTTAACATAGAGTACTTACTCCATAAAGTATTAGGTTTATATGTTTTTTGCAAATCCGCAAAATAGGCCAGAACACTTCTTCTTTAATACTTTTTGTCCCCTTGCTGGAGCACCAGTTTTCGAAATGACTATATTGATTCTCATATTTTTCACGAGATTTTGCTGGTAATAAATTCAAACTTACGGTATTTGCTGCATCCAGGATAGAATCTGGTAGCTCCTCATCGGAACTACTCATTTTAAATAATTATTTTTGTCGGATTTTTATTTAATTAAAAAAAGATACCATGACGCCTTTTCATTAAAAATGCTTGTTTGTATTGAAATTCATTTGTGCAATTGCTTGTTCATATGGAAACGACGAAAAAATCTGACATGTGTTAAAATCACCAAGATTACATATTGTTGCTTGACTTGTCATAATCATTTATTATTATTATTATACAGGGTAATTAAAAATGTTTTTTTTGTGTTTTAGTTGAAATATTGAAAATTACGATGTAACAAACAAAAAAGAGAATAAACTAAAACTTGCAATGGCTTCGTATATTGCATGAAATAGCCTACAATTACTAAAATACTTATAAATCTTGCTTATCTGTAAGATTTTAGAGTAGTTTTACTTTTCCGCACGGCATGCAGAAAAGTTCACTTTTCTGCACGCCGTGCGAAAAAGTGCAACTTTGCGCACTCAAATGCGTGCGGAAGAGTGGACTTTTCCGCACGCTCGTAGGAAAACCAATTATGACCGCGACATTTCGGTTTTGACCTTCGAGCGTACATCTATTAGAGGCAGTCTTGCCGCTTGGCCGTGCGAACAAGCATGCGAGAAAAAGAAGATAAGAGTATTCTCGCGCTAAATGCTGATATTGGTCGGCGGCCAAGAAAGAAAGGTTGTACTCTTGTCTTATTTCTCTCTTGCACGCTTGATCATACAGCCCAGTGACAATGCTGCCTCTAGCAAATATATGCTCGAAGGTTGTGATAGGTCATGGTCTGTACCTAAAAAAACATGGAGAATTGTCTTTATTTTTTTTCCGTTATTTTTCACATAAAGGTATGAGATTTGGTCTGTAAATTCACACAAGTTTTCCAATTAACTTTAAAATGAGAAAGTTATGTCATAGTTTAAAAAATATACAATATATGAGTTAGGTCACTTTCATATGAACCTTTGATGTTTTGCTTCAAAGATACCGTGCGGCGTCTCCGCCGATCGCGAACCGACAAAAAAGTTTCAGGGGATATTTGTGTAAACGATACCAATTTATTTTTTCTCTGATCGGGCTTGTCGGAAAACGCGGAGTAGATTTTTCATTATTTAAATGATTGTTACGATAATATAAGCATAATGTTGATAATATTTGTTTATGGTCACCAAAGTCACTGTAAATAAATGTTAATTTTTTTATGACCTAATAAAGTGGAAAGTTCTTGGCCTCTCTAGCTAGACTGTAAAAGAATGTATAAAAACGACACTATGTGTCGTCTATTGGGAGCTGTAAGGGGTGGAACTATACTGGCCAACTTCTTAAAGCAGAAGCCGTAAAAATATCTATAAAAAGCGACAGATACCCCACAGATCGCCGCCGGTGGGTGAGAGGAGAAGGCTTTCCGGTAAGCATGGAACCATGAATAGGATGAATAGCCCTTCCATAAAGGAAATCAAAAATGCTAAAGAGTTGTGAAAGACGCCATTCCCTAGACATGAGAACAATACTCTAAAGATGGTCTAATTATACATTAAAAGGTACACATAGGTAATTTTACTCTAGTTTTTAATAAAACAAATGTTAAAATTTACCCTCTCTAGCAGGCTCACTGGGTAAACCCACAGATGGAATCGCATATTAAGATAAAAAGGGTTTAAAAATCCTCATCTTTGAAAAAACATAAACTCTAATACGGTTCTGACATTGTTTTAGCGTATAATTAGCAAATTTGTGGAATTCAGTAAATCCCAAAGCACTTTACCAAGCTTGACATTTGAAAGTTTAATATATTTTCAATACAAATACCAATAAAATAGTCTAATCTCTATAATTTATATAAATATGGTCCTTTGGGCATCTAAAAAACAATAAATCCCTTTTACTCTACTTTCACAATTATCCACTGAATAAATATTATTACCAGACATATTCAACAACTTTTTAAGGACACGATTTACCAAAGCACACGGTTACGGAAAAACGATTTCTGGCCCACTGCGTATCAATCAGTCGGCTACACACCATCATAGACTGGTACAAATATATTGGACAGGCGGCGATAAGAGGGGTGCGTTTTGAGAGCCGCCACGAGTGACAAAACTCATATATTGTATATTCTTTAAACTATGCTTATAGTAAGTAAAGCTTGGTCCGTCCACAAGTCAAATCGAGATTGAGATGAACAACTTTTATCTTCGTCTCTTCAATGCCATCCGCGCCGAACTCGCCCATCCCTCTCTAACAAAAATTGATTGTTAAACGGACCAGGACCCATCCCATGTAAATTTTGATACATTGAAATATTGGCTCCCCTATTGAATTTACAACAAAATTGTATTAGACTATTTTGAAGACTTTTAAAATTCGCTTACATTCTAAATTTCTTTTTTTTGTGTTAAGGCAATTAAAAGTTATTTAGGAAAAACTATTTGTAGAATGTTTTACAGTATTGAAAAGAAAATAACAATGATTAGATGGTATTACATGGAAAATAGTTATCGAAGAGTATCCGACATGTTCTCTACTTTTTTTCCGGATAGACACATTCCAAGTAAGACAACAGTTCAAAATATCGTTCATAAGTTTGAGACAAAAGGTACTGTTGTTAATAAATGCAACTGCTTAGAGCGAAATAATAATGTACTCGATGGAAGGGCTTAAGAAAAGAATGCCGATTTAGATGTTTTACTTCATGTAGAAGAAAATAAAGGAATTAGCAACAGGCTTCTTGGCAAAAATGTAGGAAAGGACCACAGCACAGTACTACGCAAATTAAAGAAATATAAATATCATCCGTACAAATATCAAAGACATCAGGAATAAGGAAGGCGATGAGATCCGAAGAGCAGATTTTTGTTTTGAAGTTATGGAAATGGCGAATAACGATAGGGACTTCTTACGCAATATTTGTTTTAGTGACGGATGCACCTTCACATTAAACAATGAACCAAACGTTCAAAACATTAGATACTGGAGCAAAGAAAATGAACACAGATTTGTATCTACAAGAACTCAATACCCTCAAAAGGTAAACGTTTGGGCGGGTATATTTGGACACCGGATTATTGGACCTTGTTTCTTGAATCACAATTTGGAAACAGAAACTTTTTTAGAACTATAGCAAAATCAAGTGGGGCCGGCATTTGAGGAAGTTGCACCTGACAATCAAGACATTTGGTTTCAAATGGATGGTTGTCCTGCACACAATTCACGAGAAGTAAGGGAATATGTTCAAAATGTTTTCAATGGACTCACTATAGGACCAAATTACACCATAAATTGGCCAGCTAGGTCTCCTGATCTTTCGCCAAACGACTTCTTCCTTTGGAGTCATATCAAAAATGTTATTTATACAAATTTGAGTTATCAAAATTTAAAAGAATTAAAAGTTTCAATTTCGCGGCGTGCGATCGACTATCGGCATTTCAACTTCATAATGTAAGAACTAAATTTTATAACCTTTAAGGATATTGCTTAGCAGTAAACGGAGGTCTGTTTGAGCATCTAATTAAAAAACATTAGCTTTTAGTTTCAATGTGTTGTGTTAAAACGTATTTTTAGACAGTTTTTAAGTGTGTTTTTCACCTTCCTATAAAATTGTTCAAATATGTAAAAATCTCATTATGTAGTTCAATGTAATTACTTGTATTTATTAAATGATTACAACCATTATTTTCTCTTCAATACTGTAAAACATTTTGAAATAACTAATACAAAGTAAAACGTCAATTAAAAAGTTGACAAGACATTTTATTTATTACTGTTGGATTCATTAAGGTATGTAGCAGGTATGTAACGATTTTACAGATAGTTCTTCTTAAATAACTTTTAATTGCCTTATCAGAAAAAAACGATATTTAGTATGTGAGCTAATCTTATCAAATTATCAACGTCTTTAAAATAGTCTAATACAATTTTGTTGTAAATTCAATAGGGGAGCCAATATTTCAATGTATCAAAATTTACATGGATTTCCTATGCCCAGTCTGGCGATGCACCACACGGTATTTTTTTTCTATTTTACAAACTTTGCATCCCATTCTGGTATTTTTGGTGGGATATTCAACAAAAAAATTAATGTTAAACCCTAAAATACTGTCTTTTTTCTATTCTTACTGAACGACAAGACTTATTAACAACCTAGTGTTACAAATTTCGTCGCATTAGAGAAATAATATTTACATTAGGAATCCGTCCTTAAAGGTACGTAGAAATGAAAAAAGCAAATAGAGTCACAAGCATATATATGCAGACAGACCCTAAATCAATTTGAAGCGTAATAAAAACGTCATTTTTCGGATGATTTATTACCTAATTTTGGGCCGGATTTTAATGTCACTCGTTTGAAAAGAAGTGATCATTCGGATTATTGACCCGCCTTAAAGGAGTGACATGTCAAATATAATAAAACGCAAGATTTGGGCATTGTCGTGGTATGCAGAAAAGCTAGTTTTAACGAGGGTCTTAAAATACTTTTAAAAATTTAATAAATACGTGGCCACCATAAAAATCTGATCCTCGAGACGAATTGGAGTGTCTTGCATTTTTAAAGTCATTAAAATTTTACGAGTACACGAGTTTAGCTTCGGTGGATTATGAGGAATGGAACTTTATGCAGAAATAACAGATAACTTCATTGTTATTGGCAAAAGCAGGAATACCACACAACTAACGAGTAATTAATTTTACTGGCACTAATAGAAGGTACAGGGTGTCTAATTTTCGACACTTTTATACGGACTCTCCGTAATTGTTAGTGCTATCAAAAAAGTAATTGTGTAAAAGTGCTTTTTCTAGGGTCGAACTTAAAATGGTAAAATTTAAATTTAAAAATTTTTCCTCGCTTAAGAGATACGGGGAAAATAAAAAAATGTCAATTGCAGACTGACCAATATTTTCTTATTAAAAAAGAATACAGAAAAATGTTTTATTCAGTTTGTTTAAAATAATTGTTAAATAACCAAATAAATCTTTATTCAAATGATACACATAGCTTACTAATAAAAATTTATAAAAAAGTTAATATTCCTATGCAACCTTTGAAATGGTCAAGTTCATCGCATACTTTTGTACAGGTTGATCTTCCACTTAACCTGATGATGGAGCAAGCTGATAGACCCAGAAAAATAATACTAACTAAAAAAAATATTCACATGTATGCAGGTGCATCAGTTAACTCAACTAAAAAAACAAATATTATAAATATGTACGATACACCCTAATTATTAGGAAAAAAAATAGGTTATGTAAGAAAAATATGGGGAAACCTCGGTAGAATAAGACATGGAAAAAGCTTTATAAGGGGTCGTTCCAAAAGAACGAAGGAAGAACTACTTAGACAAAGTAGGAAAGGACTTCGCATTACAGTTGTTACTAACAGGACACGATAACCTAAGAGGACACCTACATAAGGTAGACTTGTGAATGGATTGGTACAAAAGTTAATGGGAGAGTAGGCACAAAAAGTCCAAAAGGGTGCGCTGCCTCCGGTAGTGAATCTAGACGACTCCCAGGAAGAAGAAGAAGAAGAAAAATATATCCATATACATAGTTACTCTCAGGAGAAAAATAAAACCATATACATATGAAAATTATACATATACAGTATTAAAAATCAAAATTAATTTGGATGCAATGATAAAAACAAAATGCTAAAAAGGAAAAAAAAGGCGGGGTTTTCTCCGTCGAGCGGGACATAGGGAATTCCATTTAAATTTTAAAGTGGTCCAATATTGGCTCCCCTAATTATTTTAAAAGAAAATATTATTAGGATTTTTTAAAGAGCACGAAAAGCTGTACCCAGTGTACAAATTTCAGTCCGCCAGCTAAGAGATAAATGCTAAAATAAGTTACGAATCTCCTATCTTCTTACGCGCCCTGTATTATTAGAAGTTTATAATAAATACCAGAAAAATTATTTAACCTCTTACTCTCAAGTTGTCAGATCAATGTCACATCATTTTTAAATAATGAACTACTCAATCAAGAAAAATCACTATTATAAAATGGTTTTATCAGGGAAATAGTTATCGAAGAGTAGCGGACATGTTTGCAGCCTATTTTCCCAATAGGCCAATACCAAGTAAATCGACAATAGAAAGGACGATAAAAAAAT
>JAHBCN010017400.1:12500-18417 GCA_019359885.1 Listronotus oregonensis
AACCTAAGTTGCATTTAGACGCTGTCAAATATTATGACAATAGTCACATTCAAAACGTCCCTTAGTTAAGAAAACAGAAAACCACAACGGTGCAATTGGCCATAAATTAAATAATAAGATGTATTTTAAGCTACAAAGTCGTGTTTTTCTATCGAACAACTAAACATAAACTAAAAAATTATCTTTCATTATAACATTAGTATAAGTAGGTAAATATTAAAAATACTTGAGTTAAATCAATACGTTACGGTAACACTTATATTCTAAAAATATAAAGGTTTTAAAAATATCTCTAGTGCACTATGTAGTTAATCAACAGGTCACACCTATCCACACATCTACCTTCAAATTCGCCGTATTTTTTATGAAGTAATGTTTATTTTAAACAACCTCTTTCGAAAATAATCAAAATTAAAAATGATGTTATTGTCACCAAGAAAATTTAAATCAATTTTGTGTAAAAAATACGAGGTGTTTGTTTTGAAGTAAGTCGAATTAAATAAAGTAAATTTTGGTGGTGTATTCGAACGTTTGGCCTTTGATTCGATAATTTCTACCTATGTATGTCATCTGACCTTAGTGATGAGCGAGACCGGTCTTGGTGTTGCGGTCTTGGTCTTGGTCTTGCAGCAAGACCAAGACCGAGACCAAGACCAAGACCGCCTTCTCGCTTGCAAGACCAAGACCAAGACCGGGGTATGCAAGACTAAGACCGAGGGGTGCAAGACTACGCAAGACCAAGACCGACCTGCAAGACTCTTGCACTTTTGTCACTTTTTTTTAAATTATAATATTTAATTTTTATATTCAATATACAGAGGTATTTTATACAGATATGACAAAAAATGTGTCGAGATCTGCCTAAAAGGGCGATTATTTTATGAGTAACATGTTTTTTTAATAAAATAATAATTAAATCGATCACTTCGTTTTTTAATAAAATTATCTAAACACGATAACTAGTAGATTCAGTAACATGTTTCAAAAATAATAAGATTGTGACTCAATGGTCCGACAAAGCTCGATATCTCCAAAACCGTTTACGACAGAGAAAAACTAAAAGTACAAAAGTTATAGAAGCTGAAAATTACTTACCTATTCCTAATGTTTTTTTTTAAATTAGGTATCTAGTGATGCCACTTACTGGATCAAAAATTTCCAAAATCCAGGAAAACGTTATTTTTGTGCCACACTGTAAGAAGTGGCATCATTAGATTGCTCCTTTAAACTAAGATATAAATGTAAAAGTGATGGTTTAATAAAAATATATTTGTCATTTTCTATAGGAATACTTTTTATATAAATGGATTTTAAATTTCACTTCCGGTTTAGACGGAAAAGTCAAAACAATACCAAAAGTATAATGATGACGTCATTTTTGTCAAAACCGAAAATGATATATAAAAACCATCTACGTCGACATTGTACCTATATGACAGTTCAAGAATTTCCAGCATAATATACAGGGAAGCGATTTTTTTAAATAAATGTTTTGCTATAATTTTTATATTTTAGGTTAAAAGCTAAAAATAAGGAAGTTTTCTTAAGTGGTGGTGAATTTTTTGAAAAATTCTGAAATAGAAAATAATTTTACATTTTACGCCCTTTTTTCTATAATTTTTGTATATTCAGTTTTTTACCATTATAAACGGTTTCGGATATATCGATCTTTGTCGCACTATCGAGCCACCTTGAATATGCAGAATGTTTATAAAGTATTTGTACAAACTTTATACGGCAAATGTTTGACTAATTTGAACATAGAAAGTTTACTTGAACTGAAAAGCTTTCTAAATACCTTTTTTTTTTAATTAGAAACCAATGTTTACATATCAGAATCATTTTCATTCAATTTCACATCTGGTTGAAATTAAAAGTTTTTTTTCTGCCCTCAGAGTACTCAGTATTGTAATTTTATATGCTTCTTCAAAGAAAATTTAAATATTTCCCATCACTAAAATGAAGCGCTATAAATAAATAAACCCTTACATTTAAAATATCCTTTTTAATCAAATAATTTAAATGTACATGTAAGGTTAAAATTGGTATATTTTAAAATTTTTAAACAAAAAAGATAGTCTCCATCTTTATTTATTTGAAAGTATTAAAAATGTATATATATATATATATATATATATATATATATATATATATATATATATATATATATATATATATATATATTTTTTAAAGATTGCTTAGTTTAAATTATTATTATCCAAGACCGGCAAGACTCTTGCAGCAAGACCAAGACCAAGACCAGGTGGTGCAAGACCAAGACCAAGACCAGACTTGCAAGACCAAGACTAGCCCGGTCTTGGACTTGGTCTTGCTTTGCTCATCACTATCTGACCTGTAAATTGTCGTATCTTCCACAAAATCAAGAGATTCTCAACAACATATTTTGGCCTTTCGCGTAAACCTACCAAGTGGATACTGTTTACTGATTTTTTTAAGACAAGTCTAAAGGCAGTTTTATTGATTATTGGAAATGAACAACCATTTGTTCCCTAGGGTCATGCTATAAATAATATGAAAGAAACCTACAAGAACAAGGGTATATTACTTAAAAGCATAAAATACGAAAGATCTTTAATTAAATATTTTCTCTTATACATGCTGTCTTCTAATGAAATGTCAGCATTTAAGGAAGCAATTTTTGGGTCCATTTTTAAAAAGAAAACTTCATATGAACGTATCTCCTTAACGTCTTAACTTTTGAGATACAGAGTGGTAAAATTTTTAAAAATATATCATTTATTGTTAATATCTCTTTACCACCACCACTTTAGATATTTTAATAAAATTTGGCCTACATGTATCAAGAGGCATTTTTAAGTGTACCACATTTTTTCAAATTTTCATCAGTGGCGTTCGTACGGAATTTGGCCTGCTTATTTTTGCAGATATTGATTGTCTGCCACTGATTTTTCTTAAAATAAAAAATATTTTTTAAATCCCCAATCATTACTCAGCAAACCGTGAAAAAAGTCAAGAGATCAAATCTGCTTATAATTTTTTTAGTCCGGCGTACGGTTTTCACCTAGAAAAATTAAATCTATGAATTGAAAAAATATGGTAATTTTTTACTTACCGGGCCCACGGCCGATTTTATTGAAATTTTGTATACTGGGGTTTTTCGGGGCGCTGATCACGAATTTGAAGTCAAATTTTGTCGGACACTTTTAGTTTTTATGTTTTAACGCCCCACTCGGACCTAACCTCAAAATTGTACAAACTTTTCTAAAATTCCTCCTTCTTAAAACTGATTACAGCCAAAATTGAAGATTTTATGAAAATACACCTGTTATTTTATAAGATAAATTTGATTTTACCTTTATTTAACAAATATTTTTAATAAAAAATGGCACAACAAAAATATTATTTTTACTTTTAAAAATGTCAACAAAATTGTCTAGTGATTTGAGTCAGTTTTATGTTAGTACGCTAGACACCCGCGAAACTTTATGGAGTAAGTACTCTATGTAAAATGTGTCCTTAAAGTGAAAAGGAACCTTAATTTAAGTTCATATTTCAAGCTAACATCACTACTTAAACACCAAAACGTGGGATACTGGCCAAAAAAAATCAAAAACTTTCAACAAAGAAGAAGTTTTAAGATTCATGAAAGAAGCACCTGATAATATTTACCTTCTAATAAAAGTTGCTACAATTTTTGGATTAGCCGGTGCTTGTAGGAGAGATGAACTTACAAAAATAATGATTGATGACATACAGGATAATCAAAATTTGATAGTGGTGAAAATTCCTGACAGTAAAAATAACACTTCCAGAATCTTTGTAGTGTCGATGAACAAATAACGGACTTTATCTGCAATTGTACCGTAAATATGCAAATTTGCGAAAACTACATACCCCACACAGACGTTTTTTTTTCCAGTATAAACAAGGAGCATGCAGTACGCAATGTGTGGGAATAAATTTAATAGGTAAAATGCCTTCAAAATGCTGCATACCTAAAATTAAAAATCCAGAAGAGTACACTGGACATAGTTTTCGTCGATCCTCGCGACTATGTTAGCGGATTCTGGAGAAGGAATTACCAATGTCAAGCGACTTGGGGGTGGAAATCAACGGCTGTAGCTGAGAGCTACATTGATGAATCCACAAATCAGAAAAAAAGGGTATGTCGAATAAAACATTGACCATGAACAACCCCTCCTGAGCTAAGTCAACCTTCATCAAGCCGTACAATAAGCGCTTCCATAAGCCACCCGCTAAATGAAATTACAGGTTCTGCAATTAATTTACAATATGCTAATAACTGTTCTTTTGTTGTAAATGTTATCAACAAATAATTCCCATTTATAAATATGTTGTAGTAGTTCTTTCAGATTAAACATAATTTAAAAAATAATCATTGCTTTAATATTGGTATTATTTGACGCTTGTAGGAAAAATTTTGTTCCTAACGCTTGCGCAAAGTGACTTTTCGCACATGTTAGGAAATAGTTATTTACATTACAAGATTCGAAAGTTTACTTTTTGGTGTGAGGTGGTTTTTAAATGGCCGAGGCGAAGCCGAGGCTATTTAAAACCTCCGAACACTTGAAAGGCCTTTCGCATCGTGTAATGTATTATACCTACTGTTTTTGTATCGCATAATTTAAAATCATTAACATCATGTTTTAATAGAAATATCAGAGATTTTGAAATTTTACCTGTTAAAAATTAATCCATGAACACATTTATTGTTGACATTGTCGTCCTCAGCACTTGTCAGATTTTGAATTATTGTTAATTTAGTATAAACCATTCCCATATTAAAATGTTAAATGAATATGAAAATGGCATCCAAAAGGCAGCTGACCCGTGTGCCTCACTTCTGCCAGACAAATCTAAAGAAGGTACCATCAAACATATAAATCGTTTTTTTGAATGGCTTGCTACAAAAAATGTGGGGCGGATTGACGAGAATGTAATGTTGGCGTATTTTCAAGAAAAATGAGTCTTTATCACCACCAACCCCTGGTCTGTATATTCCATGCTCAAGTTAAAATTTCCCTAAACAAAAAACAAGATATTTCGGGGTTCAAAAATAGTTGCTTTTTTTAAAAAAAGATGGTTATGAGGCAAAAAAATCAAAAAATTTTTTAAAAAAAGAAATCATAAAGTTTTTACTTAACGCGCCTGATCAAAGTTATTTGCAATGAAAGTTTGCCCTTATGGGAGTGGCTGGGGCATGCCGGGCAGACGAAATATAAGAATGAAGCTAAGGATGTAGAAATAAAAATGACGTGGCTATAGTAAAAAAAGTGGAGTCTAAAAATAAAGTTAAAAAAAATTTGAAGTAACCAACGATGAAAGGGTCAATTCCTTATGACAGATTACTACAGGAATATATTAAGCTGAGACCAAGGAAAGCTCTGATGAGCTTTATTTATCGTTATGAAAAAAAATAAATTTTTAATCAAGTAATTGGGAAAACACACTATATCAAAGTACCTAAAGAAATTGCGAAGTTTTTTTAAGCTTGAAGACATCAGTAGATACACTGGCCATTCTTTTGAAGAACGTCAACTACGTTCCTTGCCAATGCTTCGGATGTCGATATTTTGACCTAAAAAGGCATGGGGGTTGGAAGTCTTCTTCTGTTGCGGAGGGATATATTCTGAACCTATAGTAATAAGGTGGGAAAATTTTAAAGAAGATTTTTCACAAAATTCCCACCAATATTTTTCTAATGAAGTAACAGTGAAAAAAATGAATAAAGATTAAAGGTGATAACGATACCCCAACAACAAATTTAAAAACTGTTAATTCAAGTATTATTCCCCCCTTTTTTTTTCAATTTTCAAATTGCACAATTACTTTTTAAAGTTAATACCTAACCCAGTTTTTTTAAAAAAATTTTGTCAAAAATTTGTTACTTTTTATAAATAAATCCTAATATTTC
>JAHBCN010017401.1:0-18362 GCA_019359885.1 Listronotus oregonensis
CTAACAATGCACATTTTTAAAAAAGCTTAGATTGCCCCTTTCGATTGATTTTTTTTTTTACAATTTTTTTAGTTTTTCCGAAAATCGAGGAAACTTTTTGTCCCAATAAAAACTTAACTCTTTTTTTTATGATTTTTTTTCTTTCGGCTCAAATTTTTTGAGTTTTAAATTGTATTAAAGATCAAAATTTTGACCTTTTTATCAATATAAATTTACAAAAAATACTTTAAAAAGTGCACGCAAAAAATTTCCTTTAAATTTTCTCTAAATAATTGGTTATTTTTTTTTTATTCCGTGCGCGTACCGTTTATGTATAGTAGAACAGCCGTCTGTTCAGCGGAACCCACATTGGCTCCAATATTTCTGCTCTTTTATTTACACAAATCTTGTAAATAGGATTGTAAATTTTGAAGGGCTTTTTATTAATCAAGAAGAAATGTAAAAGTAAAAAAAAATGCCTTACTTTTTTTTTTTGTTTTCGGAGAAAACGTCTTCAGAGAAAAACGTGGCAATATTTAAATTTTTTCTTTTTTTTGAGCACGAGGTAAGGGTTTTTTTTTTGTTATCCAAAGTTACATAAAGATTATTTATTTATCATTTTATCAAAATTGTTTATTCTTGAATATTTATTAATTCCCCGATAGACCCGAGCATTTTCGAAAACTTTAAATTCAAAAAACCGCCCTAAGAAAAACACGTTGTTTATAAAAATACACAAATATATTTATTAAATTTTGGGAATGTATTCAACACCTTCCAAAGCTCTATAATCCAAAAAGAATTGGAAAATTACTTTTTATAAAAAAATTATGAACAGTTTTATAGAAGGCCAAAATATCGAGAAAAAACCCAACTTTGACCCCATTTTTTAATATTCTAAAAAACAAAAAGGAAACAGAAAAGATATTATTGCCACACGTTCCTTCTTTTAAAAATTTTGAATCATGCAAAAATATGAATTTTTAGTGAGTTATTTAAAATTAGTCCGTCCATTTAAACTGTAAGTAGCTTAAAGCCCTTTGAAAATACGGGCCAGGTGCAAAAAATTTCGGCGCAAGGCCCGATTATTGCAAAAACTATAATTTTTGAAAAAGGATAGGAATCATTTTTTGAGCAATAAATTGCTTTTTATTTTCGTCCAAACACGAATTGCGAAAATGTCATTTTCGGGAGAACGCCCAAAATTTGGTTAAAAAAGGATTTCCGGGTTTAGGCCATTTTCAGGCCTTTGGGACATTTTTTTATTTAGATTTTTTTGAGGACATTGTATATATTAATACCGCAAATTAAAAAAAATGACGGCCCAACCTGATTTCAGGTTCACACTTTGTTTCCCGTATTTAAGGCGATGGTTTTGTTGGTAAAAAAAAGGAAAAACTTGTTTAAAGCATTTCTTCCTTTCATGTGACTTACAGCGCCGCCTGCGCCTTATGCCACCAAACCCCACACCGTGTGAAAAAGGTTTTTGTAATGTACCGGTTCCACTAAAGAGGTGTCGGATAAACCAGAAACTACTAAGAACTATCGGGAAAAAATTTTTAAAAAAGTGACCAAGGGGAAATTGCTGGAAATTTTTTTCCCGTTGTGGAAGCTAGGGGCGTAAGGGAAAACAAAAATAAAAAATATCATTTCTCAAAAATAAAAAAATGTATCAAAGGTACTATTTTATTCTTTAAGTTTTCAAACAAAGAAGCCAGGTGTAATTTTTTCAGTTCTAAAAAAGTGGTGGGGAAGGTGATTTAAATTTAGAAAGTGTATTAACCCCCGGCCTTGTTTAACCGAATTTAAATTTGGGGTCTCGTTTAAAAGGGGGATTTAAGCTTTTTATGTTTTAAACTATTTTACACGATTCACAAACCCGCAATGCCAATAAAATTAATTTATTTTTTTTAAAATTTTTGAAATTTAAATAAATGATATATACTTTTTTACATATTTAGATTGAAAAAGATCCCAACAAAAGGCGAAAACCGCAATTTAATATTCTTTTGAAACAAATATATTAGCAAAATATAAATACGACATAGAGAGTAACGATTTAACACAAATGTTTTTACCTATGCCGATTTTTTTAGGTAAAAATTAAATTTATAAATTTTTAAAATCTAATGACATATGCATGGTTTTTATAAAACTGAAAACCATTGAGCGTGGTCCTTAAAGTTAGCTTTGAAAAAAAAAAGGATGCTGAAATGTCAAAAATCCAACAATTTTTATTTCAAAATATTATTTTAGTGTTTTATTGTGTTCTTTAAAAAAATTATTTTTAGTGTTGTGCTATTGTGTTCTTTAAAAATGCCTTTGTTGCTTGAGGATTAAACTCTACATAAGCAAAAACGTTGATGACATTTTCCCCAGTTCTACGGCGTCTGCGGTGTAAGGGCGAAGAACACTTTGGTACGAAAGCGATTTGCTAAACAAGTGAAATTTGCTGCCGCCCGCCGGCCTCTCTAAGGATATCTCAATACATACGCCTTGCAGCTATTGTCGCATTTTGCATCAAAATAAAAGAATAATATCAACTGCTTCTTCGCAAAAAGGATCTTTTAAAAAAAACAATAGCACAACACTAAAAATTATTTTTGAAATAAAAATTGTTGGATTTTTTTTTTAGAATCCTTTTATTTTCGCTAACTTGATAAGGACCACGCTCATGATTATTACAGTTATAAGTTGGTAATTATCTAATGTTGATAATTCGTTAAATGGGTTTAAATTAGTAAAAATTGTGTATGTCTTAGATTTTTAAAAAAGTATAAATTAAAATTTTTTCCTAAAAAAAACTGCCCAGTAGAAAACATCTGTCCTTAAATGCGTTACGTCTCTATGTAGTATTTATATTTTTGCGGGAAAATATTTGGTTTGAAAAGAGATATTAAATTGCGGTTTTTCCCGTTTTTTGGATTTTTTTCTCTATCTAAATATGTAAAAAAGGGATATATCATTATATTTAAATTTTTTAAAAAAATCGTAAAATAGGTTAGTTTTTACCTTGACGCCCTCTGCGGCGTTTGTGAGATGAGTGTAGCAATAGTTTATACACTTTAAATAATGCTTAAAATGCTCTTCTAAACGAGACTAAGTTCACTAAATTCGGTTAAAGCAATCCGGAGTTATTAGCACTTTCTAAATTAAACTTTAACCTTCCCCCCACTTTAATTTAGAACTGACAAAAATTACACTGAAGCTTTTGTTTAGAAAACATTAAAGATAAAATTTGTACCTTTAATTGTACACTTTATTTGATATTTTTTTAGAAATGTATATTTTTTTTTACCCCCCCTAGGGCCATCCCAGACTTGAAAATAATTTACAATTTTCTTGGTCCTTTTTAAAAAATTTTCCCGTTAAATTTTGTAGTTTCTGAGATATAGCCGACTACCTCTTATGGAACACCCGGTACTAATAACATTTCACAAATGAATCCGCCACACATATCTTCAATTTTAATTATGTAAATCCTTCATTTTGATTTAAATCTTGCTATCCTTCGTAATAAACAAAAAAAATATTTATGGTAAAATACCGCCCCTCATATTCGTATAATTAAAATAATTATAATTCTGAAAATTACCGAAAGTCTCCGCTTGATGCTGCATAAATTTGGGAAAATGTGTATATACTTAAAACTTCGGCGAAACATATTTAAAATTTAAAATTATAATTATTCTCTTTTCGGAGGGGACTCACTGAGCATGGCGTAATTGCTGGGGGAAGAAAATTCCAGGGATTGTTTAAAATTAAAATTAACATTAATTTGTAGTTTTTTGTTAGAAACAAGACATTTATTGGATAACATTTTTCCTTTATAGTGTTGGTAAAGATACTGTAAATGGTTTTTAAAACGACTTGTACTTACAAATTGTTATGAAAACAATTCAATTTACGCTGTAACTATTTATACGGGTACTGTATGAATAACAAATAATTATTTGTCCGAGTATATGTATTTTTTTTTTTTTTTTAATTAAGGAATTTTTGTATAATTAAATTGTCTATATAAAAAGTTAAATAAATATTTTTGATAAAGTTAATAGTAAAGGAGATATAAACGAAAATCTAATTCTGACCAAAAATTTCTAACCACAACTAACCAAAAGTATTGAATTTTTGTAAAAAGGGTATATAACCTAAATTAAAGACCTTTTTATTTTTTATAATGCAGATTTTATAGTTGTTGAGACATTGAGGTTGACAAATTGACAAAAATGTTATATAACTTAAATTAAAGGTCTTGTAAAAATACAAAATTAATATCATATAAAGTTTCTTGTCTCCTTAGTAGTTCTGGTTAGTTCTAATTAGTTCTGCTTTTTGTTTTTGTTTAAATTTCTAAATAAAATTATTAAAACGTTTTTTAAACACCAGGTAGAAGTTACAAAAAAAACTAAACCAAACATAAATAAAGACATTTCACCTAATTACCGAAATATTAAAATAATATTATTCGTCCGATACCCGAATTAATAAATATAAATTATTCGTCCGGTACCCGGATTAATAATAATAAATTATTCGTCCAGTGTGGTTAGTTACAATTTCTTTCTTTCTAAAAAGTCTATTGTGACTGGTAGACTGAGAACGATGCATATTTGCGATACATTTCAACAAAATTAAAACTTCTAATTTTTTCTGCTATTATAATTGATCGAGGTTTGTTTGTCTTGGTATAGGATATTTTTACAGTTATTATACAGGGTGTCCCAAAAGTAATGGGACACAGAGCAACACAGATTTTAGGTCAAAATAATGTAATTTACGTAAACTTGCATTATCCCAAAGTTAATAATAACAAAATACAGGGTGTTAAACTTTTATTTTGCTTTCGTTTTTCGCAATACTTTAACTAAATACCTAGTACAATGACTTAAGGCGAGAAATTTAAATTCGTCCATGTTTTTGATCTTTATTAGAGGCGCCAGCTGGCCTACCTCACTTGTTTTGATATCGTATTTTTAATTGAATATTGACCTGTTTATTAAAAAATAAGTGACTATAAATCCATCTGTATCAAAAACGTATACTCTTTTTAAGTCTCTAGGAGCAACCGTTCTCGAGATAAACGCACTTTAAAGAATCCCGCAATTTTTTAATGGAAAATGAATTTTGGCCAATTGTTTTAAATTTGCATAGTGATATCCTTAACACGCTGATCGGTTTCGGCACAAAACCTGAAAACGCCTCCAACCCCCAAAATCACCCTCAAAATTCACTGGGGATTTGGGGACCTTAAGGGTGATTTTGGGGGGTTAGAGGCGTTTTCAAGTTTTGTGCCCAGGAAACCGGGATCCATCATTTCCATATAAAGTTTAGAAATGTTGCCCAATTAATAAGATAGTTTATGGTCACTTATTTTTTAATAAACAGGTCAATATTCTAAGCTTAAAAAAAGTTACGACATCTTAAACAAGTGAGGTAGGCCATAGCTGGCGCCCTCTGGTAGCAACATTAAAAGCATGGACGAATTTAAATTTCTCGCCTCAGAAAACCCCAGATCCCAAATTTTGTACCGCTAGGTCATTTAGTTAAAGAATTATTAAGAAAAAACGAAAGCAAAATTAAAAGTTTAACACCCTGTATCTTTTTTACTATCAACTTTTGGATAAGGCAAGTTTACGTAAATTGCATTATTTTGACCTAAGAAATCTGCTGTTGCTCTGTGTCCCATTACTTTTGGGACACCCTGTAGAATCCAAGTATAATGTTACTTTCTATAACTCATCTCTGCGACACTCTCTCGCATGGCCAAATGCTGCAACTTCTATAACAAAACACAAGTATGTACACAGCTAAGAATTAACATTCTTAAATTTGCATGTAACTTCATCATTAGATATTTATTATTTGCAGTTTAAGTTAAAAGACTATCAAATTCCTGTCGGGTAACAATTTCAAAGACGGAATCCTACAGACTTTTTTTCAAGAATGGAATTAACTTGGTAAAATGTCGAATATTCACCATCTTATTGATTAAAAGTGTAACTGAAGTATCTCTGATTTTTCTTGTAAATATGCTGGGGAACCGTTTTCAGTAATGTTCTTAATAAACTTTGTTTCACACCAGTTAATAAACCATACATAACAAGTTTCATATACTTCTTTAAATTTATCGGGTAAAAAATATGCTGTAGCTCTATTTGCTGCTTGAATAATTATATCAAGTGGTGTACAAATAATTTTTTCCTTTCACTCTTCTTCTAAATTGACATTTTTAACAGCTTTACAACGAAATATTAAAATTTTAAACTTTGTATTAATTATGGAAATGGTAGCTGTCAAAAACCGTATATAGGTAACTTTATAAAAAGAATAATAAGTATAGCCTTGCTGCTGTGTTAACAGAATTGTAATAAACATGGCCATGAAAAACATTCGTTTTCAAATTTTATAAAATACATGTGTAAAAAAAAACTAAAAATGTGGTAATTTTGGGACTCCAATATGAGGTTTTAGGGCATTCCATATTTTTACAATGTGTGGCTGGATAATTTTAAGACTGTTTATATTCGATTTGTAGGCAAATCAGTGGATGAATTGTTTCGAGTTAAAAAAACCCACTGTATACAAGCGGACAATAGCATAGCATGGGTCAATGTCTTCTTCTTCTTCTTCTTCTTCTTTTTCTTCTTCTTTTACTCTGGGAGCCACCTAGATTTACTACCAGAGGCAGGGCTTTTTGTGCCTAATCTCCCAGTATCTTTTATCTCAATCTCCCTATTAGTCTAGTTCCTTCTACAAGTTTGTATAACCTCGAGACTGGTGGGTTGATATATTCCTGTGGGCTCATTTCCGGTTGCCCAAATAATGCCTGTCTTTGGTGATTCAATGCTTCACATTCGCAGAGGATATGGTAGGCTGTTTCTTCCCCCTCGTCGCAGATTCTGCAACTTGCGTCCCCATTGTATGAGCCTATCTTGTGTAGGTGTCCTCTTAGGTTATCATGCCCTATTAGTAGCCCTACTGTTATGCGAAGTCTTTTCCTACTTTGTCTGGGTAGTTCTTCCTTCGTTCTTTTGGATGGACCCCTTATGAAGCCTTTTCCATGTCTTATTTTACTGAGGCTCTCCCAGTATTCCATGTGTTTCGGATTCATTTCCTGGTTTGCCCTCGTGCTGTGGTTTTGGACACTTCATGGGCAGGTTCTGGTCTATAGGATGGTGTGGATGATCCCTGTTTCGCTAGCTCATCCGCTTTTTCGTTGCCTTTATTCCCAAATGTTGTGAGAGTCACTCTGTTGCGTTCTCCCAGGACTTTCAGTTCTCTTTGGCATTCCCATGTCAGCTTCGACGTTACCTTGAGGTTTACTAGTGCCCCTAATGACGCGATAGGTCAATTTACTTTTAACACTAGTGCAAACAATTAAACTTTTGGTAATGGTAAAAAAGCACTATTGTTCAGTTATATTTGTAATATTATACCCATCTATATCGCACCACTAAAACCAATTAATAATATAAGAAAACACTCATATTATAAATTAGGTTTTTATTTATTTACTTAACAGGTTTTTTATATCTTTGTTCCGCTCTCTAACTAACTTTAAACAGCTGTACGCCAATAACTCTTAAACTTCCAACACCTTCAATGGCTTTAAAAACTTTACCGAGCTGCATGCACCAAACGCTTTAAGACTAATTATAGAACTTTTAATAACTTGATAATGAAAAGTTTTTAAATAGAAACGAGTTGTCTTTAGTTAAATGGTTTTAAGTTGAAGGCAAAAAAATAAAAACATACAGTGTCTTCACATACAGAGCTAAGAAGAAATGGATATATTTTAAATTTTATGCTTAGGTACGTGGGTCGCACCGAAAACTTCAACAAAATTGCTTTATTGTTTTTTAAAATACTCTTCTTTTAACAAAACACTTTTATCTATTTGATAAAATCAATCAGTAAAACATGAATGTCCTTGTTCCTGTGGCACTTTCGAAACAAGGTTTTCAAACGCAGAAACAGCTTTATTTGATTTTAAAAAACGCTGATCACGCATTTTATATTTAGTTTTGGGAATAAAAAAAGTCACATCGTGATAGATCGGGGCTCTAAGGTATAATTTCACCTTTGACTACTCTAAAAATCAATTTGTTTGCAGCGCCGTATTGGTCGAAGCTTCGTCGTGGTGTAAAACTATGTAGTTTCTTGGGCGCACTAATCGAACTTTTTCCAGCACTTGAGGCAAACAAACTGTAGTGTACTGCATTAACTGTCCATTGATCTTCCAATGAAACTGCTATAACTGGCCCAATTTTTCCAAAAAAAAAACACGTAGGTAGGTAGGTATGTTTGAAGTGAGTGGACTTTTTACGCCCTCCACTGAGACCGCTCGGTCTATTGTGGCTCACACCTTTTTATATTTCTCCCAATAGGATCCGACTTTTAATGAATCCGATATCATTTGAGGGGAGAGGGTTTTTACATCTCCTCTTACTCGTGTCGCTACCGGACACGAGCACAATATGTGTTCTGGTATCCCTGTCTCCAGGAGAGTATGACGAGCAGAGATTAGATCCTCATGCCCTCCTCCGGTCTAGTGACGTGGTAGCTACCAGGTCCTTGTTACAGGAACAGATGTTCTTTCTAGGCCGCATCTTCGGCCTTACCCTATAAAAACGGTCCTATTCGCTTTCTGCTTAAAGCCAGGGAACCCTTTTCCCTATATAGGCGGTTCTGTCCGCCTTCTATTTGGATTCAGGGATCCCTTTCTAAGCACTGTTTGTTCGGGATGGATTAGCCCTTCCCCGTAAAACAGGCGCTGGTGACTTCAGGGGCACTTTTCAAAAAGGATTCACCCGTTTCGGTCGGCGCACCTTTGTCTGCTTGTGACCTTGGGTGGTACCTCTCGAAACGGATTTATCCTTTTCGGTCAGCGCAACTTTGTCACTTTTTTCCTATGAAAGCGGTTCTGTCCGCTTTCTGTTTGGAGCTAGGGAAGTAAAAGTCCACCACGGAAGAGCCCCGCATTTCCGCAGTAAGGCGGTCGCCCTATATCTCAGAGGCACCGTTGGAGACGCCTGTTTAAGGCACAGGATGTCATTCACTCATCAGCACGCTATGCTAACACCTTGAGTTAAACACGTAATCATCTTTTTCCCAACACTGCGGGACTGTCTAACTTTAACTGGATTGGTGTCAGTTGAAAACACCCATTGAGCCGACTGGCGTTTTGATTTAAGCTCAAAGGCATATTTCGTCACCAGTGTTGATGTCGTAGACAGCATTCGATCGACAACAAACCTTTCTAGCTTCAAAATGATGGTGCAAGATCTTTTCGACTCCTGTGGAATCCCCAAAGATTGTCTTCTTCTATCGTTTGTTGAACAGTAGCGTTTTTTTTTTAGTGACAGCCCAAATTGGCCGCCCCTCACGCAATAAGTCACTCAAAAAAACTCGTTTAAACTTAAATACGTTAAACCAGTTGTACACACTTCTGGAACTCGGGGCTTTATCACCAAAAGCAGCTCGAAGTCTTTCAGTGCACTGTTATGGGCACAGACCAGTTTTAAAATCATAATAAAACATAGCGCGATACATTTTAACGGTAACAGACAAATTCTAAAAATTCACGAAAAATTAACGATGACAGGTATTGACTTGCAATTGCTTATGTCAAGACTTAAAAGAATGTAGATTTTGTTTTCAGCCTACTTCGTTTCATATATACCTTGAGTAAATTAGTTTGCAGAAATTTTCGGTGTAACATACGTATGACTTCTAATAAATATTTTCCCTATGATTTTTATATTATTCAATATTTACTTCTTGGTGATGATGTGAGCAGACTAAAATTTTGTCACTGGTTTTTAAATAAATCTTACGATCGTTCTTTTACAAATGATGAAAGTCAAATAGCAAGTTTCTTTATTCTACCAAGCTTGACAAAATATATTACAAAGTATCCATTTCAATGTGAGATTAAAGATGATAATAGATCATTCGTTCTTAAAGCGTTCATCCCAGAGAAACTAACCGAAATTTCCCAAAAACTAAAAAATAAGCTTAGCAGTGGAGAAGATGAAATTTTCACTAGCAAAGTAAAACTCAGTATTGTAAAAATAAATAGAGTCTTATGTTGCATATTAAATAACTCATTCAAATTCGGGATTTTTACCGAACTTGAATAAGTTATTTACTAAATAGTTTCTTAAAGCTCTTTGAACTGGCAATGTGCAGTAGAATAATATATTTCTTTAGGAAATATGAGCTTTTTACCAACACTTAACATGTATATCTAGATAACAGATCTGCTCAATCTGCTATTTTTGAGTTTACGCAGACAATACTCAAATTTTTAAAAGATAACAAACTTGCAACTTGTTTGTTGACTTATCAAAGGCATATGATTGTCTAAATAATGGATAAAGTCATATCTAACCAATAGGTACCAACGAGTTCTGATAAATAACGAGGTGAATATTCAAAATCAAATTTGGCAGCTAACGTTGTGGTCATACCGCAAAGCAGCATTATGGACTCAATTTTATTTTTAATTTATATTAATGATCTTAATTCAATAATTGATCACCACGATAATGCAATAACAAGCTTTGCCGATGACACAAATTTACTTATAGGGAAACATGCGTTCAAAAACTGGTCGAAGACACCAATACATTATCTTTGAGGGCAAAACGATTGTTTAAAATTAATAAACTAATAATAAATCAGAAAAAAACATTATAACGTTTTGCACAAAAGAACAAATTTAAAAAAACCAACTCAGATTCTTATTAATAACAATAAAATTAAAACAGTAATTCAAGTTAATATGTATTGTGATCGACAAGTTCTTGAAATGGTCACAACATATTAAAAAGTTATCAAAGAAATTGAATCAAACCTGTTACTCAATCTGGGTAGTCTTGTAGTGTTCGTTAAATCTCTGCCAACTGGCCTTCTTAGATACGGAATTATTGTTTGGAAATGGTACCTAATGAGATCATTTTAAAATTCAGAAAGGGTGTAGAATAATTTTTAAAATGACATTTAGGGAATCGCAATTTTTAAAGCAAAAGGTCTTTTGACTATGTGTGGATCGTATCTGTACAAATGTTTATTGTATTTATTTAAAAACAAATATTCGTTTCTAGTTAATAACACCAATACAATTTATACTATCAGAACTGTAGATATAACTTCATGATTAGGATGACTGAAAAAAGCCATATACAGACAGGTGGACATTACTTTTCTACGAGAAAGAAAAGGTTGGAAAAAACCCAACAAGTCAACTCAAGGTTGGCTTGGAACTGTCTCAATCCTCCTAAACCTGGCTAACCACAACAAAGTTAACTTTTTGGGTGCCAGGACACAAGGGAATACAAGGCAATGAAAATGCAGACTCCCCCGGCGAGGCTCCGCAGCAATGTTTGTGGGTCCTGAACCTGTTTTTTTGGGAAACCAAAAAACCCGGCGTGGCTAAAAACTCGGTGGATTCAAACACAACATCAGTCATACTGGAACCCATTCAAGGCAACATCCCTAAATTGTTTTTGGCTCACCACGAAAGCATTGACAAGTGAATTACTAAAAAAAAATAGGGGAACAGATTAAGTAGTGACAGGATTAATAACCGGACACTGCACTCTAAGAAAACATATGCACACTATGCAATTACGTACTGGAGAACAAATCCCCAAACCCATGGTGGACACTAACCACCAGGAGGGGGGAGCCCGAAAAGAACAGTAAAAGGGTACTACCCTGCAAGGTGTCAAAAATTTTTTAAATGAAACAAATACACAAAGATACAACAAGCCCTGTAGGCTGCAGTGTCGAGGCGGACAAAACCTCAACTTGTGTATTTATTTTATCAATCAATCTATCAACTATGTTAACGAAGGTGTTCTTAAAATCATGTACTTTGCCAACTTTAAGTCCTTACTTAGATACGGAATTATTTTTTGGGGAAATGGTTCTAATGCAGAGTCATTTTTTAAAATTCAGAAAAGAGTGTTAAGAATAATTTTTAAAATGACATTTAGGGAATCGCAATTTTCAAAGCAAAAGGTCTTTTGACTATGTGTGGATCGTACCTGCGCAAATGTTTATTGTATTTATTTAAAAACAAATATTCGTTTCTAGTTAATAACACCAATACAATTTATACTATCAGAACTGTAGATATCAACTACCCCATTCATAGATTAAGTATGACTGAAAAAAAGCCATCATACATGTACAGGGTGGCCCACCACATTCGCCTCGGTTTTTCTACGAGAAATGAAAAGAGTTGGAAAAAAACTTTTAGCACAGTCATATGTTGGTCTGTGAGGAGCATATTTTAAAATTATTTTGAAATATACAGGGTGACCCAAAAAACAAGTACATATCAAAGTTATATTTTTTCTTATGGAACACCCCATATTTTTTTTAGATACTATAGACCAAATAAAGGTGAGTTATTGTTATAATTCCTATACCTAAAACTGACCGTTTCTGAGAAATTTGGAGAAATAAAAAAATATGGACCATATTTTAAAAATTGTTTACACCCTGTAACATATAAGGAGCTGCTCGTAATTAAATTTATTGCTTAGCTTAAGGGTTTAAGTTAACTATTATATAAAAATTTTACCTTAATATTATACAGAGTGGTGAAAAAAATTGCCTCAAAGTTTGGACATACATTTTATTAAATAACTTCCTAAAGTTAAATGAAACACCCTATATTTAGCGGCCTATTTTGACGCAGAAATAGATTCCCTTTAAAACTATATTAGGGTTTCCTATACCTATCTCTTCTGCTTTTTATGCAAAAGACGTTTTTATATTTGACTTATGAATAATTTCTTTATCTTAAAAATGGAACACTCTGTACTGTATAGGATGACGCCTGTTAGAATACCTTTGGGCATATTCCTTTTAATGCAAATAAACATATTTCTTGACACTCACCGATTACCAAAATCATTTCATCTTCCTTATTTTAACTAAGTAAAATGTAACAATCATTCAAAACGATTATAATTTTAAACTACTCGTAGCTTAATCAATGATAATCGTTTAATTATCAAGTGTCACTGTCAAATATTTTTGTTTGCAAATAATAATTAACGTCATCTAGGTCAAAGCCTACTATTATTGAAAAAATATAAATATAATCGTACCTTTGGTGATAGTCATATTGAAATGTATGTTTTTATTTACCCCATTATAATATTATTTTGGGATTTAATTTATCATAAAGTCCAATACATTTGCTAAGAAACAAGGGCATTTTAACATATTTCGTTCCAACAATAATTAAGATAGGTGTACCTTTTACTATACTTTAATTCTTATTTTTAAGAATGCTTTAATATTTTAGAAATGGCAATAAATTCGACTTTTTACTTTTGCCTGCATTTTGCTTCAGATACATCTTATTTTTAAAAATTTAAACTTGTGCTTTTAGCGAATCTACGTGGCCCTTAATAAAATAGTTTTTTAATAACAGTACAGGGTTTTCCATTTTTAAGAAAAAGAAATTATTCATAAGTCAAATATAAAAACGTCTTTTACATAAAAAGTAAAAAAGATAGGTATAGGAAACCCTAATATAGTTTTAAAGGGAATCTTGTTCTGCGTCAAAATAGGCCACTAAATATAGGGTGTTCTATTTAACTTTAGGAAGCTATTTAATAAAATGTATGTCCAAACTTTGAGGCAATTTTTTTCGCCACTCTGTATAATATTGAGGTAAAACTTTTATGTAATGGTTAACTTAAACCCTTAAGCTAAGCAGTAAATTTAATTACGAGCAGCTCCTTACATGTTACAGGGTGTAAACAATTTTTAAAATATGGTCTGTATTTTTTAATTGCTCTAAATTTCTCAGAAACGGTCAGTTTTAGGTATAGGAATTATAACAATAACTCACCTTTATTTGGTCTATAGTATCTATAGTATCTAAAAGATAAAAAAAATATGGGGTGTTCCATAAGAAAAAATATAACTTTGATATGTACTTGTTTTTTGGGTCACCCTGTATATTTTCAAAATAATTTTAAAATATGCTCCCCACAGACCAACATATGACTGTGCTAAAAGTTTTTTTCCAACTCTTTTCATTTCTCGTAGAAAAACCGAGGCGAATGTGGTGGGCCACCCTGTATAAGAATTTTTAATAAACTACCACAGAATATCAAAATATCCAAACTTTGAAACAATTTAAAAAAAACAAGATATTTATTATTAAATCTGAAAATAATAAAGGATTACTTTAATATGTAATTGTATTAGTTTAGTTAGGTAAATCCCTGTGACGTCAATTTATTTTGTGTTGCTATGATACTTATGTAAATATGTATTATGTAGACAGAATCTGAACTAAAGTTATATTTTATTCTATTCTAACCTACATAATAAAAAACACACTTTTTTGTTTTAATAACACAAATTCAAGCAATTACCGGTAAAATATTAAAATTTTATAGGTTATGTTTACTATTTGCTGTTTTAAGAGCTTTTTACCGTTCAATTACCCACATTTACGCTGTTACCAATTCATTCATTCAACAAAATTTTGAACTCGAGATTAAAACTCGCCATTTTTCAGTTAAGACTGGAGAATTGACTTTTAGGATTTTAATGCACAATATCTTATAAAAAATTATAAAAAGTTTGGATTTTGTATAATTTGGAATCAGATTAAAAAATGTATCCAACAGGAAACAAATAAATTTACAATTTTCCGTTTTTTTGCTGCTTAAAGCAAAATAACGTGACTTTTATTTAAAAAGATGATCCGAATAAAACAAAATAAAAAGCAAGCGTCCTCATTTTTTGTTTTAGCTTCAAACGCGACCATACGACCCTTGTTCTTAAATTTCGGGGAGTCACCTAATAACTGGAAATCAATACACTTCCACGGGGTGGAATTTCCCACCCCGTTTCCCTGCACGGGCATTTACGGTGATGAATGTTTGGTATTCTGTGCTTGTAGGCAGGGAGAACGACAGTGACGTCGGAAAAAAACCGCATTTTACAAAGAAAAATGTTTAAATTATTTTTTACGTTTTCTACTTTAATTAAATTGTTGGAAAAAAAGTAAATTTTAAAAGTATTGGCTACTGAAAAAATAATAGGTATTTACGTTAAAGGTCTGGAAAATGAACTTTTACAGTATGAGTGAAGTGTTTACGGACAAATAATGTACAATTAGTCCAGAAAAGTTAGGAAATAAATCGAAAAATTTTAAGGCCAGCAGATATCAAGATGCTGTTTTCTGCATTGTGTTCAGAAAGCTCCCAGGAATAAAATCCATATGGTGTGGTTATGCCATTTTTCGAAAAATGCCTTCTGGTGCAATAGATGCATTTTGCAATTGCATAATTATACTTGCAATATTATAATAACGAAAAGAAATTGCAGCGTCCATGAAAATCAGCCAAAAATTTTTACCCGGGGTTTTCGAGAATGCCGAATTCAATTCTGGCTTTAGAATTACCTGGGGGCCCTCAGGGGTCGCTTTACGGGGGTGCCCGTGGGTGATTGGGGGGAAATTGCAGCGTTCATGAAAATCAGCCGGAAATTATTACTTGGGGGTTTCCGAATCTAATTATGGCCTTAAAATTAACCGGGAGCGCTCGGGGGTGGCTCAGCGGGGAAAAGTAATGAAAAAAGAAAAAATTACCTCCGCAGAGCGACCCCCGGGTAATTGTAATGCCATAATTAAATTCGGCATCCCCAAAAACCCCTGAGAAACGGTTTTTGGCTGATTTCTATGGACGCTGCAATCCCCCCAATCACCCCTTGGGTATCCCAGCAGAGCTACCCTCGAGTGCCCATGGGTATTTCTAATGCCAGATTTAAATTCGGCATCCCCGAAAACCTCTCAGTAACGATTTTTAAGCAATTTTTCCGAGTTTCCAGTCGTTCTTATAATATTGCAAGTAATTATGCAATTGCAAAATGTATTTATTGCACCAGAATGCATTTTTCGAAAAATGGCATAACCACACTATACCGGGTGTTGCTCCGCCGAGCGGGACATAGGGAATCCCATGTAAATTTTGAAGTAGTCAAATATTGGCTCCCCTAATTATTTTAAAAAAAAATGCTATTAGGATTTATTGAAGAGTACAATAAGTTCCACCCAAAATGAAAATTTGAGCATTTTTCAACCAACCAGTAAAGAATAAACTGCTTAAATACTTCTACAACGTAGTATCTCATTATGCACCCTGTACTCTAGAAATCAATAATAAAAACACCATATCGATTTATCAGTGACAATTTAGATCATTAATTTATAATGTCATGTCAAAAAGAATCCTCGCATTTCATTTTAGTTTACAGCTAATTCCAACACATGCACTCACAGTTACGCAAGACAATAAAACAAATTTGTCTACACTTAGAAATCAATTTATGACAGAAATATCAGGATTTAATCAAATGCTCAAGTATTCCTCCATTAACTGCTAGACAATAACCCAAACGATTATAAAACTCATTTCTTACGTTGGCTAGTTGGTACATCGATATTCTGGCACGTTCAGCGGAAATAGCATTCCTTAGCTGGTCTAAATTTTCATATTTTTTATTGGTATAAAGCTTAGTTTTTAAATGTCCCCATAGAAAAAAATCGTTTGGCAAAAGATCCGGAGACCTGCGTGGTTCGGGCCTATGATGTCGTTATTAAATGCGTTGTTCAAGTATTCGCGCACAGCTCTGGTACTGTGTGCTGGGCAGCCATCCATTTGATACCAAATCTCTTGATTTTAGAGCAAAGTTTTAATGCAGCAAAATTTCTTTTTAAATTTTTAAAAGAAATCCATTAAATCGAAAAGGAATTGTCCAAGGATTGCAAAACTTAATTTTTTTATATTATCCTTTCTAACAAATCGATTTTCGTTACGCCGACCAACTTTGAATTGGGTACTGGAGTACGAAAACAAAATCGATTGTGAGACAAGGACTCAATATAAAAAATTTAATGTTTTGCGGAATTTTCGGCTCTTACCATATCCTGACCATTTTCCTTGACCGAAATTTGAATCGGAGTACTTTCTGAACTTTAGAGAACAAATTTGCCTGCTTTGAACAACTTTGCTCTGAAAATTCGAGATTTGTATCAGATGGATGGCTGCCCAGCACACAATCCAGAGCTGTGCTCGAATAGCTGAACAACGCATTTAATCCTTGCGGATATCTTGCCACACAAAGTATCACGATCTTTCAAACATTTTTCTATGGACATTTAAAACTAGTTTAACAATAAAATGAAAATTTAGACCAGCTGATCGCTATTTCCTGAATGTTTCAATATCGATGTACCATTGCCATGAAATGAGTTTTCAGATCGTTTGGTTATGTCTGCAGTAATGGGAATATTTGAATTTGATTAAATCCTGTATTTTCGTCATAAATTGATTTCTAAATGTAGACAAATTTATTTTATTTCTTGCGTAACTGTGAGTGCATGTGTTGGAATTAGCTGTAAACTAAATATGAAATCCTAATAGCATTTTTTTCTAAAATAATTGGGGAGCCAATTTGACTACTTCAAAATGACATGGGATTCCTATGTCGTCTGACAACTTGAGAGCAAATTAAATAATTTTTCTGGTATATATATATATATATATATATATATATATATATATATATATATATATATATATATATAATATATATATATATATATATATATATATATATATATATATATATATATATATATATATATTATATATATATATATATATATAAAAAATATAATAATATTTTATTTAAAATAATTATAATATATTTATACTTAAAATTTACATGTCAATTCCCTGATGTTCAACTCCTTAATGCGTATTTTTATCAATCGAAAAGCATTTTAAAAGTGTTCCCTCTTATTAGAAACTCCTACAGCTGTTCCCTTTAACCCTACTTCACTGTCGTCCGCAAAAAATAAATTCCAAACAAGTCCCCTCGAACTTCCTGGTCCTTTAAAAGGAAGAAAACTTTCCTAATCTCCAAAATTTCTCCTTGGATCACCCTTCCTCAAGAGGAGTCAAAAGAAATATATTATTAGATTTGGCGAAAGTGTTTCGAATCTTCTCAAATAAAGAAAGACATTTATCTTAAAGTTTCGGCAGTCGTCGGTTGTAGCTTTGTTTCGTTCTAAGTGATACGGCACTTGGGAGTGTTGAAGTTTTACTAAAAATATGGCTGAAATGATATACGATACGTTTTGAATTGATTAAAAGATTAAAATAAACAAGCGTGAGGTGACTGGAAAATTTCAAAAAAAAAGTTGGAGCCATACCAAAATTAAACCGGAAGTAATATTTTTTTTCAGGAATGTGTTTAAAAAAAAAGGGGGGGTTTTAGGAAGAAATTTTTTAAAATTCCAATAAATTTTTTTTAAAAAATTTTTTTTTGGG
>JAHBCN010017402.1:0-18333 GCA_019359885.1 Listronotus oregonensis
GGCTAGTTTTAAAGGTTTCCAAAAATATTTTTTTCAAAATTTTTGGTGCATTGGTTATGAAGATAAGATATAGCTCAAAATGTGTGAAAAGCACCTTCCTTTGAGTTGAGTAACATAATGTAACGTCTGGTACAGAATCCTGTTCACGGGCCCAACTCTCTCTTGACCAGTTATTTC
Organism: Listronotus oregonensis; assembly: GCA_019359885.1. Lineage (NCBI taxonomy): Eukaryota > Metazoa > Arthropoda > Insecta > Coleoptera > Curculionidae > Listronotus > Listronotus oregonensis. Next base: position 178 of record JAHBCN010017402.1, read on the forward strand.
CTTGAAATCAGGCTCCAAATGGAATTCCGTGAAGACACAAATCCTGCTAAAATTGAAGCTATCCAAATGAAAATTTGTGTTCGCTATTTTTGGCAAATTTTTTCTTTTTTAGGGGTAGTGCATCACAAAACGAGATGCACTCGTAAGGAGTTCGAGACCGCTATGGCCGAATGAAAGCTCGACATGCCAAACAGAGAAGAGAACGAGAGACAAAAAATATTTAATATTTTATTTTTGGCTCCTAAGGCTTTAATGTTGATTTTACATTAACAACACATCTAAACAGTTACCATGTTCTCATTTACGAGTACTGATGTTTATAAAATATAATTTTCTAAAAGTAAATCAAATTTAAAAATCAAAACCAAAAAATATTGCTTTGATTGCAGAATGTAATGTTTGCAGGTTGACCAGAAATCACCTTTTTTTTTAATAAAATTCCTTTATGACTTGCGCAATCCCTAGAGGAAACTTAAATTTAAAGATCATTAAACAAAACAAGGCTTTGTCACAACTTTATCAAATGATTTCTGGACATCTAAGCAAAGTACCAAAATGGTGCTATGGAGTGACGTCAATTTAAACATTTTATGTAGTGTTGTGAGGCCTTGCGAGCTAATATTTTGTGGGTGGCAAATGGGTTAAATATCTAAAACCAAGGGTGGATTTAAAAGGCTAGAGCGGAAAATATTATGGGCGGCAAATTTACCATTAATTTTTAAAAATTGTTATCGTTAATTTTAATGATATGATTAAGGATTTTGCAAAAAAAAAGGTTTGAAGAAAAATGTTAGTACATGGTTTTGCCTATAATTAAATAATACATAGTTCAAAAAAATATTTATTTGTTTTACCATTTTTATATTATAAAATTTGTTTGTTTTAAAAAATTGTTATTTAGTTTTCTATATAATTTACTGTTGTTTAATTGTTTTTTTTTTAAGAATTACTAGTAAAGTTGATATTTTTTTAATGATAAATTTTTCGTTTTGATATCCAAAAATTATTGACATATTAGGGCTCAAAAATATATTAGCCTATGGGCGGCAAAAAGTTAAATCCAGCCCACCTGGGAACCAGAATTTTATAAAAACTAGTTAAGTACTGTACCTAAATTAAACAAAAATGTGCATTAAAAACATTAAAAGCCGCGTAGTGCCAACAGAATTTATAAAAATATGTATTAAAATAAGGTTGTTTCCTTTTGGCAGGCCAGAAGTTTTCAATAAAATAAGCAATAAAAATTCTTAAAGTTTATCTTTTTCGCTGTGCAGATTTTATACCTGTAAAGAACTGATTATAATGTCAATGGATACGCTGATGATGTAATGTTACAAGAATTTTGTGGCATAATGTAGCTGTTAATTGTAAAAATATATTTTTTTAAAATTTTGCATCTTAGAGACATCTATATTCCTTTGTTAGTAACATCTATTCATATTTGTAATTGACTTTACCCTTTTAAATCCTTTAAAAACATAATTATTTAATACAGAATTCTTCAAATTGTTAACTTTGCCATATAGTTATCTATAACACCGACCTAGAGACATCTAGTGATAGCTTATTCGTAGAAGCTTATAATACGTTTCGGTTGTCGACCTTTTATGAATGTATAAAAAACAGTAAACCAGTTATGAGAATTCTACCTGGCCGCCAGAAAGCGCTTCTCGTTCAGGTAATATTAATAAAACCGATATCTATGTTGCCAGGTTTTTATAGAAGTATCATTTTTAGGCACTTATTTTGTCAACATATTTATAATTTCTTGTTGTCCAAAGAGCAAAATTTGTACAACTTCGAAAATATAGCTGGAATTTAATTGTATAAGGATGGATTATTTTTTCATTATGACTTTTTAATATGTAAGTTTAAATATAATTAAAAAAAGCGGAAATCCATGAATTAACTTTTAAATAGTAATAAAAATAATTAGGTTTAGGATTGAAAATGAGGGCAGGTATGAATGTTGTTTATTTTAGCAAAACATTATTTTCAAAGTAGTTTTATTAAAAACATTATTAATAAGGTATTGTTTAAAGTTGCAAAAGTTTGTTTTTGGATTTGCAGTGTTATAGTAAAAACGTAAGTTTTTTTAACGATTTAATTTAGTTAATGATTTAATTTTAACTACTACGTGTAATAAGGTATAGGAATCATTTTTTTTTTAGTTTTTTTTAAAGTTTAAAAAAGTCAGGGTAGTTGTTATGTTATCTAAATATTATTAGATCGCCAACCATATCAATAAAAATACCCCTAAAACAAAGAATAGGCTCATAACAAAATATGACAATTTTGTAATTGGTGTATATATGTGGTAAAAGTGGCAAAAACCCCTAAAATTGTCGAATAAATATCGTCAAAAAGCACAAATTTGTCAATGAAGTCCAAATACACGTAATCTGCGTCAAAAAGAATGGTGGGCTTGAGCACAAAAATTCCAAAGAATCAGATAAATAACCGCGTTTGTAAAATAGATTTGTAAAATGGAATGGTCCTAAAGATTTAGTAGTAGAATGAACTCTTTAGATGTTCTAAAGATAGGAAACGAATAAATTGGGAAGATTGGGCTCCTGAAGTTGGATTGTAAAGATCATAAATAATGGCACTACATTAATGCACTATTAGAGACCGCAGGAGAAAATATGATTATTTACAGTGTTTCTCAAACGATAGTAAACAGTTTTTAAACTTTAACTTGTTTTTTTAATGTATTATTTTTTGTGGTAATTGTCATGGCTTTAAAGGAATTATTCATTCATTTATTATGTTGCACATTTAATTGTCATTAAACAGATTTATCTTAAATTAAAATAAAGAAACGTAATAGATTTTCACTTTTGCTCTGAATAAAAAATTTAACGAAGCAAAACTATTTGGACTCGCAACCCTTGTGTCGCACATTGCTTTTGATCTGACGACAAATTTAAAAGGCCAGACGTGAACTTTAAATCGTAATTACGCCGAAACTAATCTTTATGGAAAAGATACTTGGGAGATGCTTCATTGATAGGCAAAGAAAAATATTTGCCGTGTTTTCAAATCAATGTATAGTTACGCAGCGCCAGGTATATTATGATACATAAAAGATTTCTTTCAGCATCTTTGATACTACCCAACCATGTTTTGTTTTTGTTTATTTAAAGTAATTTACTCAATCTAAAATTTCTACAAAAAAAATTAGAATTTTCCCTACTGGGTATTAAACGTAACTAAGAATAATTCCTCTTTTTTTTAACGATATTGCTTTGATTATTGATATTATCCTTAACTAGCATTTCGCCCGCGTGGTCTACACAGTTTTGGCTGTTTTGTTTTTTTCCCGGAATATTGCTTCTTCCTCCCCTTCTACTTCATTGCGTTACATGAGATCACGCTTCCCGCGCTTCGGCGCTTCGTCTTCCGTCACACACTACGCGGTGTAGCGCGCGTCGTGCGAATGAGCAATTTTTATTTTATCATATTTCATTTGTTATTATTTTGTACTATGAGTGCGGTTTCATATAATCTTTCACCCAGCCCCAAAATCCTTTGTCGGCTAACGTCTCCTATTTTTCTGGGTAATCAAGCCTAATTATCAACACCCATATTAACAATTCAATACCAACGATTTTTTTATATTTTAACCCCAAGGGATGTTATTTTAAAAATTTGACTCTTTTTAGGGGAGAGTTTCCTAAAGTTCTTTCTTAGCTTAAGCCCCCTTTTTTTTCTGGGTAATCAGAAGTCTAATTACCAACTCCCATATTACAACTTCAAAAATGACAATTTTTTCTGTACATGTAGTTTTCATCCCCATTTAAACCTCCCCAACAGATGTAATCTAAAAGATAATAAAACAGATCATTTTAATCATAATCAAAAGCCTAAATACCAATTTTATACTTCTAAGTCCAGAAATGATGAAGTTCAATACAAACTTTCACCCACCATTCTTCCCCTTACGGGGGTGAGGTTTCCCTAAAAAAAATTCCTACCCTATGTTCATCAGGGATAATGTAGGATTCTAACAGTAAAATAATTTTTCAAATCGGTCCAGTAGTTTCGGAGCCTATTCAATGCAAACAAACAAAATCAAATCTTTTCTCTTTAAAATATTAGTAGGTATAGATAAACTAAAAAAATAGGTTAATCTCAGAAAGCGAAAAAATCCTTTTAAGAAATTCCAAGCACTGCGATACTTGTATAAAAATGTAATTTTAATCCTAATTTTATAAATGGAGAATGTTCGTATGTCACTATAACTTTTTTTCTTCTGAAAACTATCAACACAATCCGACAACATTGCATTATAGCTGCAGATCAATCCTGCTGCCGCTTCTCTACTCAAAATGTGTTCGCATTACTGAGCACGCTTACTGCGCAAAGTGTGAACTAGTGATGGGCATAATCGGATTATTTTAAGAATCGAATTATTGAATTATGAATGATTTCAATAATCGGATTAATTGATAATTCGAATTATTTAATTATTTTATTTTTTTAATCATTTGAATTTTAAATTCTTGATTTCTGAATGAATATGTAACACAAACACTAAATATTATATACAGTTTGTCAAAAAAGTCCCAGATTCCCTTAATAATTCGTCAACGGGGATCCTGGACTTTTTTGACACTGTAGAATATATATTATTATTATTATTATTTTAGTAAGTAAATTTTCCATTTGCTATAACTTTTTATGGTAATTTTTTACTTACCGGGCCCACGGCCGATTTTATTGAAATTTTGTATACCGGACTGTGCTAGTTTTTGAGTTATAACGCCCCACTTGAACCTAACCTGCAACAAAATTGTCTAGAGATTTTAAACTGTTTTATGTTGGTACGCCAGGGACCCGCAAAACAATTAAATCGCCTACTTTATAAATTTGAATTATTTTTATTTTTCGCGATTTAATTTTAAAAAATAAGCGCATTCAATTGGTTCGCGGGTCCCTAGTGTATCAACATAAAATTGTCTAAAATACCTAGACAATTTTGACATTTATAATGATAGATTGCACAGACTGATGTCCTGCTGGAAGCGCTTCTAGAAGTACTTTTGTACAGAGGCTATGTCCTGCCGGCGGGACGTAGACCCGCCAACGTAACGGTCCATCCGGCAGGACTTATTTCGGTACTGCTAGTAGCTGCATGCCACAGTAAAATATTTCGATTGGGATGTATTAAATAATTAATAGATCAATTGGCTTACCTTAAGGAAAATTGATCGAAATTATATGAATATTGCCGTTCTCGAATTACAATAATAACACACTCGTAGTAGCAATTTTTCTGCGCCCGGCGTTCACGATTTTAAAGCAAATCCGGCCCTGTCTCCACCCGTTCTCAGTCCATCCATCCCGCATCAGCTCATTGCAATTTTGGTAAAAGCAGAGGAAGGAGATCTAGATCGAAAAAGGGGGATTGGGATATGGGAGGGATTGTAATTCTTCGAACGGCAATATTCATATAATTTCGATCAATTTTCCTTAAGGTAAGTCAATTGATCTATTAATTATATTTCATATTGCCGTTCTCGAATTACTAATAATAACACACTCGTAGATGTTTAGAGTTAACCGATCTAGATCTAAGATCATCCTTTATTGTAGGAAAACCAACAAACAAAAAATTGTAATTCTACAAGTAGTAACGCATCAACAGTGATTTAAAACAAAATCCACATTACAAAAAATCAAAGACATTATAAAGCTATTTTGAACCCAGAATTGCTCTTGCAAATTCTGTAGAATCCAACCCAAAGGACGATTAAAAAAAGAATTAAACATTGAATTATTTTTTGTCCATCCCAGGGTTTTTTCTGATTACTTCAATTGATCCCCGTCTATATGCTGCTGAAGTAGACGCGTGAGGGTACTGTAAGCCGAGAATTGAGACATATCAATTCCACTGCTTCGCAGGGTGAATTTAATCCAATTACTGATACGCTGCGAGCTCGCAGGGTGTATTGGCTTTTTATAAGTTAAAATTAAATAATCTACATCATTAGGTCTGTTTTCTTTAGTCCTTTCTATATAAATTTTAAATTAACAGAAGCTAAGCATAACTTTGGTTCTTCTCTAAAGTATGGTATAACTAAAAGTGGTTGAAATTTTTACATTTAGAAGTTTTACCAGATCTGATATTCGTATTTCTAGTCTATCCTCAAAATAGATGATATTTGATATCTTAATTTTAGATAGTGTTTGTATTCTGTGACCCGTAATTAAAGCTAGTAAGGTAACCAGTTTTTGTGTTAATTTAGAAATTGGTATTTCTTCCAATGGAAACCAAGATGACAAGAAAGTTAAAACACAAGTAGGGTCCCATGTGGTCTGATATTTAGGCTTTGGCGGATTTTCTCTAAAGACACCCTTAAGAAATCTTTTAAGTAAGCTTTATCTGTAAAGTTTACATTAAATACCAGTGAAAGAGAGGCATGTTGAGAATTTAAAGTAGCATATGGGCCCCCTTCTTAAATTCTGTAGATAAGAAGAAATTAGTGAATCCAAGGAATATGAATAGGGATCTCTTTGTAAATTAAGACAAAAATCCCACCATTTTTGATAATAGGAATTATATTGATTTAGTGTGCTTGGAGCTAAAGATGCCAATATAGGATCTAGGCCTATTGCTGGAAAACCTCTACTGAGGAAAGAGTTCCGCTCAAAATTCCTGCCTCCAGGGGAAAGGCTTCTCCAGAGGGGGTGTGGTTGTCTGAAAGGTGAACGTAACAAAACTTTACTAGGTTTGAAAATTAAAGGCTCTGATATTAATAAACTTTTATAGATGGTGTACCATGGTTGAGTTTTCCAACTTGGTACCACAATGATACCTCTCGCTTTGTCATTGATAATTTTCCGTAGACATTTAGAAATTAAGGAGAATGGCGGGAACGCATAAAAAAATTCACCTCTCCAGGAGATTGTAAAGGCATCTACCTGTAAAAACTCTGGATGGGGTTTTCCAAAGAGATAAAAGCGTGAACATTTAGTATTCCAGAAAAGATGCAAATAAGTCTATATCTGGAGTTCCAAAGTGAGAACAAAGTCTTTCAAAACAATGCATGGATAATTCATATTCCGTTCTATTTTTTTTATCCTTGATTCTCGATCGGCGAGTATGTTATCAGAAGTATTAATATATAAGCAACCAGAAATATATTGCGATTTTCGCACCAAGTCCACAAAGCTTTTGAAATTGTGTTTAGGGGACCAAATCTTACACTTCCCATTCATTGATGCAAGCAATGGCTGTCGTATTATCTATTCCCAATAAGAATCGAACAGTTGGACATTGCACTTGCAAAAGATTTAACAGCGTGAAAAGCGGCAACAAGTTCTAAATAATTTATATGTTTGGTCTGCTGCACCCGGGTCCCAAAAACCATTAGTAGCTTGACCTTCACAAAATGCTCCCCAACCAGAGCGTGATGCATCGGAAAAAATTTCTAATCTGAAGTCATGACTCGAAAGTATAGGAACACCTTTATTATTAGAGAGGGCTCTTATCCACCATTTTAAATCTTTTTTGCGGAAACTGGAAAATTCATAAAGCTATTATAATTTTGATTGCTTTTTCGTAACCCAAAAAATTTTTCGCGTTCTAAGGTTTTTTTTAAAAGGACCCACCCATACGAATAGCTGGGCAAACCCTACTAATCTGCCTAATAATTTTGCAAAAAAATGTATAGATACTCTATTTCTTTTAATTATTTCAATAATAACTGGTAAAAGAGATAACTTTTTTTTCCCCTGGTAACAATAAAAAACCCTAGAATTAAAAAGAACCTAAATACTGACATTGTTGAGAAGGGACAATAGAGCTCTTTTTGACATTTATAAAAAACCCAAAAAATTGCAAGAACTGTGAGGTAAAGAGTACATCTTTGCCCCCCTCTTCCTTTGTTTTGCTAATAATAATAAGATCGTCTAAGTATGATATCAGGTTATATCTTGTGTTGGTCTTGAAAACTTTGACGGTTTTTTTTAAGTGACGCCTAACCTTTTGCTTTTTGGGAAAACTTAATTTTTCTGGGAAATCCACCCAAAAAAAGGGAAAAAAACTGGAAAGCTCAAGACATCTCGTATGGACGGGTCCAAAGATGGAACAATCAAATACCTTCATGACAGAAATAAAGGAAAACATCCAATTTTTCACAGGGTCACCAGCCTTCTTAAAACCTCCTCTGTTGTCTGAGTGGAGTTGGACTTGGGGATAATAATATCATTGAATGGCACCGCCAAAGCGCTCAGAATCGCCGCTAACTGATTTTGAACCTTTACTAAAAAAAATCTTCAGTACAGCTGAGCTCAGGCAATCTTAAAATTTGCAATCAAGTCTGGAGGGTTAATCATTACAGTCTTTTAACAAAGGATCGAATCAATACAATTTTCGGGGTCATTATCCAGGCCTTTGTCAAAAACACCGACAATGCTGCTGAATATCAGGGAACCTCGGTCCTTATTTGGGTTAACCTTTTCCTTAAAAGGGGGCCAATAAAGCATTAATAGGTTTTTTTTCTGCTCCTAGCTGGGCAAGGAAAATTCATCTCCTCATCCTCCTCCCTACCGTGTGACGTCCTCAGTCATCAAGGTTAACTGATCAGATTCACCGAAAAAAAATGGAACTATTCAGTAAGTCCCCCTGTTGTATAAATCGGAGAGACCCAAATCATTAAGTGTAAAATAACCCAGGCAGTCCCCAGGCCAGAGCGGGGTAAAAAAACATAAAACGTGTGCGTGAAATTTATCAGCCAAATTCCAAACATAAAACCTTTCGGTTCCCAAACCAGTTCTGTTATTTTCGTTGGGTATCGGCAAGGTTTACAAATTTAATACATACGGTGCATTCTTGTATGAATAAAAATACATTTCAGTAGGAAGTTCTTGTAAATATAAAAATGAACTCATTTCTGTGGGGAAAGTAATTTATACATACCAAAAAAAGCTGCAGAGATGAGTAGGGAGATTGCCGATGCCGTGTTATGAAAACGCGCCGGAAAAAAGAGCGCCCCGGTATGGCCAACTTCTGAACTAGACGCACTTTCTCCCCTCTTGGCCTGCTAAAGTGCGTCTACATGAACGAAACCACCGTACCGAAATTTGTTTTATCAATATTTTCAATAAAATTACATTTGTATGCAATCGTAAAATGTATTATAAATTGTTAGTAAATAATTTTTTATTAACATGAAAGGGGATTTTTATTCGATTTTTATCCTAGATTTGCCCTGTTTTTTATAAATAATTTTAAAATTATTTAATATAATATAGAAAAAATATTTACTAAATGAATTAAACCGAATACGCAATGATTAAACGTTTCGTTGGCGTTTAAGTTCGATCTCATATGGATGAACATATGTAAATTTTATTTATCCGCACGTAAAGCAACCAGTGGTCGAGCGGGTTAGCGCGGCAGCTTTCATCAACCAGGTTTTTTAATAATCTTTTTTCTGGGCAATTCACTATAACAAACAAACAAAAACTCATCTAAACTCAATATTTCAAGCTACCAAGTAATAACTAACTCACTCATTATGCTTGTAAGGTCGCTACCGGTGGGCATATTACTGCCAAATCTGAACAACTATACAGGGTGTCCCAGAATATGTGGGCAATCTCTCGGAATCTAATAGAAAACCTAAAAATATTTTGACAAGTTCCCATAAACTTTTTTCCTATGAGCCTCCCCTACGGAGATACAGGTACATAACGGACGCCCCTGAAAATTGTTTTTGTTTAAATAACTTTTTAAATACTAGGTGTAATTTAATATTTTTTTAATATGATGGTTACTAGATAAGTCTTCTTAAAAAGAACCTATTAAATCATATTTGGCTTATTGAGTTTGCCAGGGACGGACTAACTCTGATACAATAATAGCAATTTTTTTAACACCCTGTATGATAAAGGCTCAACAATATTATTTTTGGATAGCTTTAACCTTAAACTAAAAAAAAGGTACCCTTGATTCACATCGATAAAATCAACTGTTCACGAAAAATAAAATATCATGGTTGGTAATTTTTTAAAAATTATACAGGGTGTTTTCTAATTGTACGTTAATATTATGGGAATCAATTTTTGGGTCCATTTTAAAAAGAAAACTTCATATAAACGTATGTCCTAAACGTCTTAACTTCTGAGATACAGGGTGGTAAAATTTTCAAAAATAAATCATTTAATATTAAAATTTGTAATACCACTTTACATATTTTAATGATATTTGGCATACATGTACTATGTATCAATAAGCATTTTTAGTGTGCCACATTTTTTTTCAAAATAGGCAGGTCAAATTCTGTACGAACGCCACTGGTGGAAATAAAAAAAATGTGGTACACTAAAAAGCTTTTGATACATAGTTTATATGCCAAATTTCATTAAAATATCTAAAGTGGTATTAAAAGTTTTAATAATAAATTATTTATTTTTGAAAATTTTACCCTGATCTCAAAAGTAAGACGTTTAAATACGTTACATGAAGTTTTCTTCTTAAAATAGACCCAAAAATTGATTTTTCCAATATAAACGTATAGTTTGTCCAAGCTAACATTTTTGTGTTGGCTTACATGTTCAAAAACAAAAATTACTAGACTCAACGTCAAAATCAGCTGATTGGCGTAAATCACCCAGTAATGGATTAACGTCATTTCAATTTTTGTATTAAATTTTTTGTGTTTGGGTGTGTTATTTCGTGTTTTAAAGTAATTAGTGAGATTAGAAATTACTCTGCAGTGTTTTTATTTTTTTTGTGTGGACTATTTGACATTTTTATATTTAATAATTTATTTTATTTTGGACTAAGTTTTTATTTTTATTGGTTTAAGAAAAAACCACTAGAATAGATATTTTTTAGTGTATAAATCACAATGATTACTGTATTTCCAGTTTGGAAAAGCTTCGAAACCCACTTCAGAGCTGTGATGAGTCGGTAAGAAATTATAACCTAATAAATATTTTTTGAAAAATGATGCTATCAGAATAGTGATCTTGCAAAGGTAAATAACTCGTTTTAAGAGTATCATAATCTAAAAATACATCCTCAGATGTGCCAAATATTTTAAGATTTAAATATATTTATGAATGTATTTTTTAGGATCGCATAGTGGCAGTTGCTGACAATGTAAGAAGCAAAATACGAAATTTATAAGTAACTTAGGCTTAATGGAAAAACCAAATGTGCAACGCATGAGAAGGAAATTTTCAAAAGGTTTTATGGAAAATGAAGATTTAGGAAAAAATAAAAATCTTTGGGTGTTTCTCAATGAAACCTGGATCTTCTCGAACAGCTCTTTCCGCAGGTCTTGGCAGAATGACGATGTATATTTTAGTGAAAAGGTAAAACATTCTAATTACTAATTATACACTAGAAAAAAAAATGTACTTTCCTACACTTAAGGAAAAATTGAAGGGCCCATTTTTTTTAAATCACAAGGTAAAGCACTTTAACAATCCTTTAATAAAATTTTGTTCTGCCTTATAAATTATCACAGTTTTACAAAAAAGCTTTCTCTTGCACACCGACAAGCTGTAGAAGACCTGTTTCTCTTTTAGGAATATTTTTACAGCTTCTGCTCCGAAGCATTAGCTGTCATAATTCCTTCTTTTGTATATCCCAATTAGAGCAAATTAAAAGTCTATTTAGATGCATCCCTTTATTGTCCACTTCACATTTCCCACTTTTTCCGCACCTTCATCTCTAGAGTTTCGAGACTACGAAATCTTATCAGTAATTTACATCTGACTTCACTCTAGACACTCGTAGTATGTGAACACTTAGACTTTAAGCATAAGGGGTATCCTGAGAAAAATACACATATATGACAGATTCGGTAGATACCTCAGTTAGGGTCTCGTTCATACATAGGACATATGATTAAACCTGTAGCTCTTAGACAACATTAAACTACAGAACACACTTGCTGCATTCTTATGAAACATTAAAGTATATTTAATTAAAAAACTAATGAAATACTTATATTTTCCTTAGATACATTATTCTACATGCTGGTTCAGAAAAAGGATTTGTTGATGGTGCCAGTAGAAGTTTTAAATCGAAAACAAAAACAGGAGATTACCATGGCGAGATGAAAGCTGAAAATTTTGAGAAGTGAGTTAGAGATGATCTACCTAATTTGAAAAGGCCTTCATTAGTCATTTTAGGTAATGCCAGCTACCATAGTAGGTTGTTAGAAAACTGGCCATATAGTGGCGGGAAGAAAGAAAATATGGTTAAATGGTAAAAAAACGAAATATTCCTTTTGCAAAATCGGCGACAAAATAGATTTTGTGGTGCTTGATTCAGCGCCTACCAAAGTCTTCCAAATCTTATGTTGTCGATGCTCTTATTCAGGAGGGTGGTCATCAAGTGCTGCGGTTGCATCCATATCATTGTAAATTCAATTCTATTGAAATGGTATATATTTAAAAATAGTAAGACATGTCCTATTTTATGGGACCCACATTATTAGTATATTAATAAGGTAAATGGTAATAAAAATCATTTACAAGGTATCTTCTTTTTACTTTTTAGCTTTTCTTTATTAAACTACCTTACTGGTTTTAATAAAAAGCTAAATATTAAATGACTATTTCATTTAAACACATAACATCAATGACCACAGTAGTTGCCAAAATGCTTGAACTCACAAGCAACCATTTACAGTCCAGCTGCTAAAACGCCAAACCTACCACTTTCTCTGCTCTCTTATCTTAAAAGTGTCCAGACTAGTATCTGCTGCGTGCATATTGCATACATTTTTCTTTCGTCATTACATACGTTTACTTTTTTCATAAAAACGCCTGGTGGCCACTGCCACTTCTAAAGCCTTAAACACGACCTTCCAACGTTTTTGATAAATTTATTTTATAAAATATAAGCATCTTATTATGTTAATGATACTCTGAATAAATAAATGATTATTACTGTTTTGTTTTATTTATTTTATAATTTAATATAGGAAGCAGCTAATGAAGTTATATCAGATGAAATAAATCGACTTTAGGCATCTTTACAAAATTGTAAATTTGCATAATAAGGGATATCGAACCATCCCTTATAGTGAGATATTTTATCAGGATATTTCAATTCAACTGTAAAGAGTTTGCCTGCAAATATAACAAAACATAACGGGTCTGTTTGATATTCAGAAATAGTGTACACTATTTTACATTTTTTTTACGTACCTAAGCGCTCTAATTGAAGGTGTATTTAAGGACTAAGTGTTTACAAAAAGTGTAAAATAGTGTAAACTATTTCTAAATAACAAACACTTAATAAATAACTATAAATCTGCACTAGATAGGCGAAAATGATAATTTTTAATAAAATATTATGGCCAAACATCAAGCTTTCACAATTTATGCAAATATATGAACAGCAAGAAAAATACTGATGAATTTAGTTATTGTAATCTAACAACATTTTTTTTAAGATATTAAAATTTTGAAACTCCCTTCCCTCAGTACGGTCCTGACTAAAATTCTTATATCAGCCAACTTAAATCTGAAAAACAAAATTTACTAATATGTAGGGATATTCGCATTGCCAACCTAAAAATGTTAGCTTGGACAAACTACAATTAGAAAACACCCTGTATAATGTAAAAAAAATTACCAACCATGCTATTTTATTTCTCGTAAACAGTTGATTTTATCGATGTCAATAAAGAGTACCTTTTTTTTAGTTTAAGCTTAAAGCTATCTAAAAATGATATTGTTGAGCCTTTATCATACAGGGTGATTAAAAAATTGTGTCAGAGCTAGTCCGTCCCTGGCAAACTAAATCAGCCAAATATAATTTAATTGGTTCATTTTAAGAAGACTTATCTAGTAACCATCATATTAAAAAAATATTAAATTACGCCTTCTATTTTAAAAGTTATTTAAACAAAAACGAATTATTAGATTCCCAGAGATTGCCCACATATTCTGGGACACCCTGTATATTTACCAAGGAGCCAACATCTGCTCCCGGCTGCTTTTGGGTTCGAATCCCACCAACAGCAAATATTTTTTTCACTTGTTTTTTATTTAAACAAAAAAAGCAATAAAATTAATTTTAAAATTATTATTTACATGCAAACATTTATAGTTTAAGAATAAAACGCGAATTTGAGACCAGTAATTATACTAATTTTTTTTGTAATCAAAAAATTAATAACAGTTACATAAATTTGGAAAAGTAAGTAACATATAAATTAAACTGAATACGCAATGCTTAAACATCTGTCATGAATTTGACTGTCGATAACAGGGGTGGATTTACGCAAAGGCTGAGTAGGCTGAAGCCTAGGGCGGCAAATTTAGGAATAATTTAAAAAAAAAACGTAATCGTAAATTTATTAAAAAAAAGCTATAAGTTCTGATGAATTAAGAAGAACTGTTCTTTTTCTACAGGAAAGCTATACAAACGATCTTGAAAATAACTTTCAAGGTAAAGCATGACAATTCGTTGAGTATGTATTATATTAAAAAAAGACACTTAATGCTCCATTTTGAATTATTATATAAGTGGTTTACCAAAATGGACTCAAAAAGTATATATTTAAATATTGACATTATATTTATACTGTGTATTTGTTAACCGGTCTCAAACTGTTCTGCTGAACGAAGTTTTTTTCTGTTTGAAACGCATTAAAACCTATTTAAGACCAATTATAGAACAAGAACGATTAGAAGCTTTAGCAATATTATATATTGAACCAGACGTAACAAATAGCATTAATTGTAATGATATAATTAATGATTTTGCAGAAAAAAAAAGGTTCGAAGATAAATGTTAGTATAGGGTTTTACCTATAATTTAATATACATAGAAAAGACTTATTTGTTTTAACATTTTAATGTTTTTTTGTTATATTATAAAATTTGTTTGTTTTAAAGAATTGTTATTTAATTTTTTGTATGTTTTACTTTTGGTATTTTTTTTATTAATTTTTTTAAGAATTACTAGTGTAGTTTACATTTTTTAAAGCTAAATTTTCGTTCTAATATTCACAAAATATTGACATAATAGGGCGGCAAAAATAAATTAGCCTATGGACAACAAAAAGTTAAATCCGGCCCTGGTCGATAAATATAAATGTTTATAATATTATTTAATAAATAAATCAATGGGAAGGGACTCTTTATTATTAACAAATTTTCAACAAACAATATACGATTTAAAATAAACATTTTCAGTAAAGGAAAATTTTAATTTATTTTTCATTATTTTATTTTTTGACGCTACAGAACCTTTATTGTGGTTTCCCCTCGCGTTATTATGATCACGGGCTTTTGCATAAATTTTTACTTTTAACATAAATTTTAAAGCAAATAACCTATGATATATATAATTACAAAATTAAATTTATTTAACTCTATTTTCACCTTTTTTATTTAACGTATTGGTCGCGGCCCGAATCTCACCCCAAAATCGTGATCAACGACAAAAACTCATAAAAATAAATATAATTACAAAATTAAATTTATTTAACTCTATTCTCACCTTTTCTATTTAACGTATTGGTCGCGGCCCGAATCTGACCCCAAAATCGTGATCAGCGACAAAAACACATAAAAGTAAATATAATTACAAAATTAAATTTATTTAACCCTATTCTCACATTAATGTAGACGTACTATACTTTAGCAAGCGGAGAGGGGAGAAAGTGCGTCTAGTTCGG
Source organism: Listronotus oregonensis (assembly GCA_019359885.1). Lineage (NCBI taxonomy): Eukaryota > Metazoa > Arthropoda > Insecta > Coleoptera > Curculionidae > Listronotus > Listronotus oregonensis. Next base: position 15,840 of record JAHBCN010017402.1, read on the forward strand.
CGCTTGACCAGTGCGAGGGCGTTAGCTCACGGCAGCATTCGCTTATACATTTCGCTCCATTGCGATCGGCAATCTCCCTACTCATCTCTGATTCTGTCTTACAAGGATATATAGTTTGGTCTTGACAAAGTTCGAAATTGTGAAAAAATTAATTGTAATATCCGGAACATATCCTAATTTAGACCGGTATATTTTTTGAGCCGATAGAGATACGATTTAAAAAATTTTTTTGCAGTTACAAAAAGGGGTACATCCCACAACATCCTAAAATTCTGTCTTACAAGGATAAAAAATTTTTTGGTCTTGAAAAAGTTGAAATTGTAAAAAAATTCATTGAAAACCCCCGGAACATATCCTAATTTCCCCCGGGGCGTTTTTTTTTTGAGCCGATCAAGGATTTAAAAAATTTTTTGCAGTTACATAAAAAAAGGGTTTTTTTCCCCCCATAACGTCCTAAAATTCTGCCTTACAAGGATATATAGTTTGGTTTTGACAAATTTAAAAAAATTGTGAAAAAATTTAATACTAAAAATTTTTTTTAAAAAAAGCCCCCAATTTTTGCTTTTTTAATTATTTTTTTATTAGGAAAATAAGACAAATTGTTTAAAAAAAAAAAAAAATTTCCAAAAAAAATTTCATGAAAAAAACCCTTTTTTTCCCCCTTTTTTTCCCCCAAAAATTTTTTTTGGGTTAAAAAAAATTATTCTTTATTTTTCGTCTTATTAAAAATATTTATATACCTTTTTATCTAGAAAAATTCTACAACTGACCACAACTAACCACAATAGGCAAATAATCCACTAAAATTATTATTTTATATTCAAATCTTTTCGTGGGAACAAAAAACAATAAGAGATAGATTTTAAAGGTTAGCCCAAGTCAATTATTTTTAAAAAAGTTTTACTTTAGAAGGGGTTAGTTTTAAATATCCTTCTTTAAACAAAAATTATTAGGTAAACAATTCTTAAAATCTTATAAATTAATAATTAGGTATACTTATTAAAATTTACCGTAGTATCTCTAACAAATTACGAAATAAGACCCAAGAATGGTAAAAATTAATTTTTTTTAATAAATTTTTAAGTTTTCTTGACCTAAATAAAAAATGTTAGAATTTTTTTCTAAAAATAGAAATTTGGGAAAAGGGGGCTTGACAAGTTAAAAGATATATTAAAAAAGGAAATAGTCAGTTTTGCTTAATAATTTTAAGTTAGTTAACCCAAAATGCTTTGTTTAAATTGAAAAAAATAAAAAATTTAAAAAAAAAAATTACTTATTTAAAAAATTAAAGTCTTATCATAGAATTTTTATTTTTTTTATTACTTGCCCATAAAAAAATTAGCAAACAATTCAAGAAAATTATAATTTTTTAACAGTAAGTGACTTGTGAGAACAAAAAATAATGATATATAGTGTTTAAGTTATCCAAAATCAAAATATTTTTCTAAAATTGTTTACTTTTAATGATGGTTAGTTAAAATCAATTCTAAAAACCAAATAAATGAATAAAAGATACTAAATTAATCTTTTTATCTAAAAAAATTTATTAAAATACTTATAATTTTATTAAAAAAAAATCTAATTTTTACTTTTCCCCTTATATTTATTAAGAAAATAAAACAAATTGTTTAAAACAAAAAAAAATTGCAAAAATTACATGAATAAAACCTTTTTTCCCCTTTTGTACAGAAATTTTTGGTTAAAATCAAATTATTCTTTATTTTTCGTCTTATTAAAAATATTTATATACCTTTTTATCTAGACAAGTTACTACAACTGACCAAAACTATTCACAATAGGCAAATAATCCACTAAAATTATTATTTTATATTCAAATCTATTTCGTGGGAACAAAAAACAATAAGAGATAGACTTTAGGTTAGCCGAAATCAATTATTTTTTAAAAAAGTTTTACTTTAGAAGAGAGTTAGTTTTAAATATCCTTCATAATACAAAAATTATTAAACAATTCTTAAAATCTTATAAATTAATAATTAGGTATACTTATTAAAATTTACCGTAGTATCTCTAACAAATTACGAAATAAGATCAGAATGGTAAAAATTAACTTTTTTTTAATAAATTTTTAAGTTTTCTTGACCTAAATGAAAAATGTTAGAATTTTTTTCTAAAAATAGTAATTGGAAAGGGGGCTTGACAAGTTAAAAGATATATTCAAGGAAATAGTCAGTCTCTGCTTAATAATTTTAAGTTAGTTAACCCAAAATGCTTTGTTTAAATTGAAAAAAATAATAAATTAAAAAAAAATTACTTATTTAAAAAATTAAAGTCTTATCATAGAATTTTTAGTTTTTTTATTACTTGCCCATATAAAAATTAGCAAACAATTCAAGAAAATTATAATTTTTTAACAGTAAGTGACTTGTGAGAACAAAAAATAATGATATATAGTGTTTAAGTTATCCAAAATCAAAATATTTTTCTAAAATTGTTTACTTTTAATGATGGTTAGTTAGAAATCAATTCTAAAAAC
>JAHBCN010017403.1:0-18351 GCA_019359885.1 Listronotus oregonensis
AACTTTTTTTAGGCCTGTCATTTACTAGGTAATTTGACTGGGATTCATTTTTTTTTTCTACAAGAAATACCCCGATTTGCCCCCCAAATTTTAAAGAAAAATCTTTGTTTCAACTGCGGCGCTTTGGCTAATTTTGCTATAAATGTGAAACTTTTTCCCAAAAAGTATTTCCTAATCCTGGTTGGTGGGGTCAATGCTCCTTTTCCTGGCCCCCCCGTTCGCCCGACCCCCCTTTTTGGTTTTTTCAGTCTGGGATGTATAAAAGACTTTGTGTCACTGCCCGCTTACATTGGGCGCGAGGGGGGAAAATGCTTTTGCGGCAGTGGGGATGGGTTTTTTTACAGATGAAACCAAATTGGACTGCAGAGTGATGACCGGCAAAGAGTCTGGTGAACCAGGTCGTCAAGGGAGACTAAATTTTCCTCGGAGGTTGCTCCCTATAAAGGGGGGACAAATTTTTTGGGAAAGGGAATCATTTCAATCCAAACCCCATTAATTCTGGGCCTCGAATATGACAAGCCGAGTTTATATTGAAAGTGTCATCGGGCCCCTTTTAATATCCATTCCCCAAGTTTTGGGGGATAATTTCATCTTCTGGACGAAAACCCTCGGCCACATCCTAAAAAGAACGGTTCAGAGGCACTTGAACAAGGACGTATAGCCAAGTCTGGAAAACAGTTCTTACGGTATTTTTAAAAACTAATGAATATAAATCAACATATTAGAACATTAAAAAAAAACAACTTGATTTTTTGTTAAAAAGTTATTGTTTTTTAAAATTTTCTATTTTTTTTAAAGAAATATTACATATTTTTTTTTTTTTTTACTAATCTAGGAAAAATAAATGATCCGTCCTGGTACTAACCCCGGCGGTTCAACAATCAAATTCTTTAAAGAGATGGGCAGTTCGGCGGATGGCATGGAAGGACAAAGAAAAAAGATCCAGTACTTATTTCTATAAGGCGATAATTTTTCTACGATTCGGGTGAACTCCCTTAATTGATTACAAATCCCATGTTACCTGCAAAAACCCCCAAAAATAAAAATCAATAAAAAATAATCCAAAATTTTTAGCTTTAAATTTTTTTTTTTAGAATTTTCAAGAGCTGGTCTGGTACTCAGTGGGGGTATTAATCACCGAGGAGGGAAAACCTTTCATTTAAACAGGCTAAGGCATAAAAATTATTGGGGACATGGTCCTGAAATTTTGGAGGAGTTAAAGGGCCCAATTTAGTATATTTAAACGGAAATGCTGATAATGAATCCTGTAATTCTTTTCAGTCGTTTTAAAATAGGAAAATTTCGAAAATTAATATTAGCACAAATTTTAAAAAAATTATAAACCAAAATGGTATAATATAAGTGGATATTAAGGTCTCTAAAACCCCCTTTTTTTTTCGGCTCGACGGCGTAGCCGGGTTCTGAAATAGAGCAATTTTTTTAAGGGGGCCAGTTATTCACAAATATTAAAAACTCTTTTTTTTTTTTTGCTTCTTTTTTTTTATAGAAATTTTTATTTGACTTTAAAAAAGTACTTTTGTCAGATCAATCTTTTTTTTTTCTTTAAAATGCCTGTCATGTGCCTAAATTCGAGGTTAAAGGTTGGTAATGTCACATTTCATATTTCTTGTGTTGTTGATTGATGTATTTAAGCCAAATAGGATACCAATAAAAAAATAGCTTTCTCTGTTTTTTAAAATATGAAAGGTGTGGGTAGATAAAACGAATTTGTTACTCTTGGGTCCCAAGTAGCACAAATGTCGAATGTGACGTCCACGAGATGTCGGTATTTGATCATGTTTGGTTTAAAACGTCATGTGACCAATAGGGGACGTCGCAGAGACGTCCGTTTTCAAATGTCACAGTGAGGTCTAGTATAAGATGTCCTTTAAACGTCAGAAAACTCTAAATATGATATTTTTAAATAATTTTATTTTTCTTTATTCATTCACATATTTTTAAAAATCGTTTCTTGTTCTATCTTAAGTGCCCATTTTTAAAGCAAAAAAGTGTAGAGATCGAACGCTGTAAGAACAACCGATGCCACGGTCTCTGAAACCGTATAAAAGTGACGTATCGTTTCAATTCATTTAAAATTTTGGAAAACTTGGATAGTAGGATAGTACAATTTTCTTCTTTTATGTTAAATTTTTGAAGGACGTTGAAAAATCAGATCGCACAAACTGACAAATAGCACTTTCTGGATTTTGGTAAAAAGAAATACTTTTAATATGCTTGTTTTGGTCATAAAAGTCACTATTTAGTCATCTATTGGACGCCTTTTGGATGTATCTTATGTCACCTGAACGTCTATGGGCACCCTGACGTCTTTGAGACGCCAGGGTCCAGGGTACTACCTAGATTGTTGCAAGAGTTGGTTGTTTTAGTTCTGTATTTATGGAACAAATGTTAAATAAACAATGGCGAAAGAGAAGAACGGAAAGGGATACATTAGATCTTCTAAATAGAGAAAGCATCACTGTTCGACTTACATTATGTTAAATTTAATAGGAAGAGATTTATGAATATCATTTACCAAATTGTATTTAAAATTATTACTTAAACTTTCGACCCAATTGTGACCATTATTTCCGAAATAATTCTTGTATGTGTAAAAAGGCTCTTTAACATTATAGTTTGGACTTTAAAATTTAAAGCATACATGTTGTTAGTAGTTTTTATGCTCTGCGTTGGAAAAAAAATAGACACAACTAAGTATTTTACATAAACACGCCAGGTACATTTGGAATTATGGTGCAACGTACCCAAAATAGCATTTTTCAGAATGATACAATACTAACATTAAAAAATATCCGAAACGGTATTTTTCCAAACTACAACAAAGAACAAGACAAACAGCCAACCTATGCTGGGGTTTAGTTTTCCGCCATAACGAATTTTAAAACGTCTTTTCAGAATTAATCCGACTGGGAAGAATGTTTTTATGAACTCGCATTTGCCATACTTATCTCACTTAATATACACCGTGTTCAAAATTAAGTCGGCACTATTGCTAACTTTTTTATTATAAGAGATACAAGTTAGGTTAAATTAGCAAAGTTGTGGTCATTTTTACCCTGATTACAATAACGAAAATAAAAAAAAACAAATGAACATCAGATTTACGAGTTATTCACAAAAATATACTTTTTTTTAAATGCAACACCCTGTATCTGTTACGTTAATTCGAAAGAGAATGTAATTTTCTATATAATTAGTTTTTACATTTTTTTCCTAAAATGAGAAATAGCGGAGTTATTTTAATTTAAATGTATTTTTCCATAACTGGACGCAGGCAGCCATGGAATTCTTAAAATCGCATTTTTTGTACAAATTATCGCAGTATGCTATGACAAAAATTAAAAAAAAAAAAAAAGGTAACATGTGTATCCGCCGTGTTTTATTGACAACTAGTAAATCATAAGGTAACAGTTCATTTATGCTACTGTTGTTTAAAATGTTGTCATGTGAAGAAGTTTAATATGATAGAATCCTACATAATTTGCCAAAAAAATAGCATCAGGCTTTAGAGTAAAACTATTTCCAGAAAGAAATATGCCAAACAGAATTTACTCCTTTATCGAAAGTTTTAATCAAACAAAAGTGTTTCTTAAGCGTAGAAATTAGAAAACCTTTATAATTAATCAACAAACAGAAATTAATGTTTGGCATATTTTAAAGTTTATCGTAAAAATTCTACAAGAGACTGTAGGTCAGATCTTGATTTATGCTAAGGAACCATTAATAAAATTAAAAAAACATAATTATGTACCCCACAAACTGTTGCCAGGTGATTACAAAAGACGTATAAACTTTTGCCAATTGTTTGTAAATGCTGCTATAAAAAATTCAAACTTTTTACTATTAATTCTTTAAAGCAATGATACTAATTTTAGTAATAAAGGCATGTTTAACCGAAAGAACCAACATTATTGGAGCATTGCAATCTAGGGCGCCATCATCCTTTCGATCCACACAAAGATGTTTTTGCTTAAACGTATGGTGCTGCCTTATTGGATCAAAAATTGTTGGACCTGTGTTTTATAAAGGATCTTTAACAGGCAAACAATATCTGAATTTACTATGAAATGTGTTGGAAGATTTTTTGGATGATGCCAATATAGCTATTATTAGCATAATGTATTTTATTAATGTTAGTTATGTGTTATTATTAAAAAAAAACTGAAACTACGATGTTTATTATTTGCCCAAGTAATTAGAAGGTTTGACAAATTATATCCTTTATGGCGGACTTTATTTAAATTTAGTTTCTATCATAGCGTACTACGACATAATTTGTTCAAATAATGCGATTTTAAGAATTCCATGACTGCCTGCGTCCAGTTACGAAAAATGCATTTAAATTGAAATAACTCTGTTATTTACCATCTTAGAAAAAAATGTTAATAACTAATTGTATAGAAAATTACATTTTCTATCGAATTAACGTAACAAATATAGGGTGTTGCATTTAAAAAAAGAATATTTTTTTGAATAACTCGTGAATCTGATGTTCATTTGTTTTTCTATTATCGTCATTGTAATCAGCGTAAAAATTTACACAACTTTGCTAATTTAACCTAACTTGTATCTCTTATAATAAAAAAGTTAGCAATAGTGCCGACTTAATTTTGAAAACGGTGTATATTAAATTATTCTTTAGGAATTTAAAGAACAGGATCACCATCTCTGTCACAAAAATGGCCCTCAAATTGCACTAAATTAAGATGGTACTGGTGTTTCAAAGGACCTTTTTTAAAACTTCACTTTATATATTGCGGTCAAGGTCATTGGTTCACACCATACCCTTCGCTACACCAGCGCCTCTTTATTTAGTTATGCGATTCTTGAGATAACCTCAAGCAAGCTATAAATGGAACATCTTATTGTAATTTTACAGAAAGTTTCACAAGTACCGTTTAATAATTTATCTGCTTGTATTAAAATTTTAAAATCATTGTTGTAAGAAACTTTGAATAGAATAGCTATTTATGTATCAAGGGCGTTACTGGGACTATAATGCCCTGAAGGTCGAAATAGCCCGAGGGCTAGATTTCGACCTGATGGGCATTATAGTCCAGTAAAGCCCGTGGTGCATACAATGCTTTATGTTTTACCCAAAAAAAGAGTTTTTCAATGACTAATTACATTATTTATTCGCAATATAAAAAAATAAGTTGCACCTGCACCTGTATACGTAAGTAGATAATGACTGGTGTTAAGTTTGACTTTGAATGTTTCTGTCAGTTAGTCAGTTGGCATTTTTTATTTAACGATTTGGTCAAAATGGAAGAAATTCCACGAAATATAAGAAAAAGGCCATAAAAGCGACCGAAAATTTTTTTCCAGTTAAATCAAAGGCAACAGTATGATCGGGGGAGTATGGCATATTTGGTATTTGGAAAGATGCGAACGCAATTCTTCAAATAACCAAAAACGTTTTAATGGCATATTTCCAGGAACTGGTAAGTTATTGATTTTATTTTAATATATATGTTTAACAAACTTTATTATTTTTAGTCGGAAAAATACAGTCCGAACTCTCTCTGGACCAAGTATTCCACCCTAAGGTCTACGTTGATGGTCTATGAAAATATAGACATTTCGCAATACCATCGTCTCATATCTTTTTTAAAAGTTAAGTCGAAAGGATACGTCCCGAAGAAGTCTAAAGTTTTGGAAGGAGAACAAATATTAAAATTTATTAAGAAGGCTCCTGATGATATCTACTTGGTACACAAAGTCATATTGGTAATGGGTGTTTTTGGAGGTTTAAAGAGATGAGTTGGTCAAAATGACCATTGATGACATTGAAGATAGAGGAACAGTCTTGGTTATAAAGGTACCAGAAACTAAAACTTCAACTTCAAAAGTTTTACTATCATTGAAGAAGATTAAGACCAGCTGGAATAAAGGAGCGAAGATTCTTTCTTACCTATAAAAAGGGGTCGATGTACAGTACAACCCATTGGAAAAAATACCATAGGAAGCGTCCCAACATTGATCGCAAAATTTTTAAAACTGGATAATGCAGGCTTACACCGGCCACTGTTTGCGTCGCAATCATCAACTTTACTTGTTGAGGCAGGTGCTTCGTTTGAAACTCTAAAACCACATGGGAAATGGAAAAGCTCTTCAGTAGCTGAAGGATATATAGAAGAAAGTATTTCATCCAAAAACAAAGTAGCCAAAATGATTGCCAATTCAGTTAATTCCGAGGTTAATTCCGTATCGACTATTGAAAATTATTTAATGGACTGTTCTTCTATACAAAATAGCGTTAGTGCTACCACCGCTGCTACCATCACAAAAAACACCGACCATTCTATAGTGGGATCAGCTACATTTTCCGGGACATTTCAAAATTGTAATTTTATTTTGGAAATAAAGTTTAATTTTTAGTATTGTTTAAAGAAAAAATTATTTTTTGTATAAACTTGATCTTTATTGTAAGAGAAATAATATTGGATAAGCAATAAAATTTCCATATTAGCGCATTAGGGCATTATCATAATGCCCGCTTATAATGCCCTAGGTGTGATAGCAGGTATTATTGCTATCATAACATATTCCGTTTCTAAGGTATTATAGATCAATAATAGATAGGTAAAACATAAATACTAAAATGTCCCATTTATAAGTCCCTCAGATAGATGCTAATAAAATTTATGCCCTCTATGGTTACGAAAAATAATGATTTATTTAAATGTTGTTTTTCTGGACCTAAAAAACAACATATTTTGGTTAAAAATCACATGTTAGATATGTTTCCTTATTTAAATATTTTAATAGGCAGATGTTTTAAAAATTTTTATCTTTATTTCCGAAAATCAATGTGATGCTAATTAAGAATCTTAGATTTAGAAATTAATAATTTGTCAAAATTTAAAATGGCGAATTTTGGCCGATAAACTGATTTGTCTCAAATTAAAAAAATAAGGAATCCATTCCAGCCTTCGGATTCGTAAAAGAAATCGATTCCTACCCAGCTCTGGTTGCCGCCAAGAAAAAAATACGGTTACGATGTGTTAAAAGAGGCCGAAGTATGTAGATTACATTGTCTCATTGTTTAAAAATTACGTACACGATGTTGCGTTTCTGCTTGAGAGAAGTAAAAAATTAGTTACGCCGTGCTTAATCTCGCGCACACGAAAATCAAAAAACCTACTCGTTAAAGACCTAAAGATGCTTCACAAACCTTAAGTTAGAATCAAACATCAATAATCTGGAACAACAGATTCTTTTCGTCACTTGCAGGCAATTTATCACATGTATGCTTTAAATTTTTAACTATATTTATCATCTGTATGCACCTTCTCCCATTCAACCCCACAGCAAAATCAGGCAATTCTGTCAGCAGCAAAATGTCTTCAGCGGATATAAGCTATTTGAAGCAATGTCTGGGCAAACCTTTAACTCTGGCATTGGCTGAAATAACCGCAGTACAACCGAGAGACCCCATACACTACTTAGGTCACTGGCTTTTCAAATATCGCTATAATCAACAAATGGAGGACATCAACAGCGTCGAGTTCGAAATCTTGAATGACAAGAGAAGGATACTAGCAAAAGAAAGATGGGTATGTATGTAAAAATAAACGACATACAGGCAGAGCTCTCAAAGTGCTCTTAAATAGTACTTCAAGTACAAGTATTCATTAAAATGTACTTGCATTTTCAAGTAAATTGAAAAAGTACCTGAAGTACCACCCAAGTATTTTACTTGAAGTAAAACAAAGGACTTAAAGTAAAACATAGTACCTAAAGTAAAACAAAGTACTTGAAGTACACCAAAGTACTTGATGTAAACCAAAGTACTTGAAGTACATAAAAGTACTTGAAGTAATTAAAAGTACTTCAAGTAAAACAAATTATACTTAAGTAGTATTTTTTGTAAGGAAGTTAGAGGGTTTATTCCTCAAAACGGGGTTTTCCAACAACTTCTAAAAGCTTTAAGGACTGAGGCCCTCATTGGAAAATAGGCCGGTCGGTAAAAACTATCGTTAGGAAAACAAGTAGGGTTGCTAAGTGTCCCGTTTTAAGTCGGGATCTTATGCATCCGATGTCCGAAATAATGTAAAATTTCGAAAAATTTATGGCAACAGGCCTACAATGCCGTACTGGGGGAGCGCTTGGGTCTTAAACTATTAAAAGGAAATTTGGTTTTTTTCCCGTGGTTCCCCCCGGGGTTTTCGTTGGCCCCCGATACATCTGTCAAAAGCGAGTGTTTTCATAGGGGGGCCTACAGCAGGTTTTTTTTCACCAGACCACTTATAATTTTCACGTTGACACAAAACCGTTTAAAAAAAAAAAAAGTTTAATTCTCAGTTGTCTTGCTGTTGGATCCAATTCAAATGAGCGCTGTAATGAATACAATAAAAATAACAGCGGTTGCGCTATTTCTTGTTTTAACTTGTTTGTACGATTATCTAAGGCGTGTAAATTCGAGTACTTGGTTGATTTTTTATTTCAAGACAGTTTTTTTTCCGGCCCGCGGAGAGCTAGCATACTTGAAAACTCCTTTTAGAGAACAAATAATTTTTATAGCAAATTAAATTTAGTTTACTGAAGTATTCTAATTTTATGTTGAAAAAATTTTTAATATGACATCTACATTGATATGGTCATGGACTAACCCCCTAACTCTTAACATTCTTGTAGGCTTTTTTGTTATTGTTTTTGTGATAAGTTGGATAAAGAAACACAGAATTGTAATGAGTAAAAACATGTATAATATGCAGAAAATTTAACTTCAGTATATAATAACTAACAAATTATTGAAATGAATCCAACTAAAATTTTATACATTTTAAATAATCACATAACTTAAACAAACATAATGACATATGAAATACTAATGAGATTTATAAAATTGAGATTTTCCACTGACAATAGTTTGTAGATGTGGACTTTTTTACTTGTACCAATTATTAAAAGCGATTTAAGATGCTCATCAGTTAATTTCGATCTGTAAACATTTTTTGTGTCTTCTTTTGGGGAAAGGTTTTCCCCACACAAATAAGTAGTACCAAAAACAGAAAACAGACCACGAGCAAATTTATGCAAATTATCAAATTGTGTCAGTGGAAGACTCTTTAAAATTCCAACAAAGATGAGTTTTTATATTTGTTTTAATTATATCACTGCATTGTAGATAAACCCCATTTCCATTTGAATTCCCCGGGGCGGGGGTTTCAATGTCAGTAAAAAAAGGATTCAAAAAAATTTAATTTGATTCGCAATGGCATCAAAGTCCGAGAAACGAGTATAAAATTTTATTTTAAAAGCACTCAAAGTTTCGATTGCAAAATCGATAGGAAACCAGTCTCAGTAGTGTGGCTGAATATTTCACATGTTTTAAAATGTGAAAAACATTTACTTCGTAGTTGTATTGAAACAGTCTCAATTTCTACCGGAATGATTTGATATTAGTGTATAAATCAGGAAGATGCTGGTTTTCTCCTTGCGATCCCAAATTCAGTTCGTTCACTTTTTTTTGTCAAATCAACATAGAATGCTAATTCCCCACCCCCATGCGTTGTTTTGTAATTCAGTAAGAGGGCGATGCTTTTCTTTAAAAAAAATTTTCGATCACTGCTCGAAGTTTAAAAAGCGCTGAAGGACTTTCCCACAACTAAGCCAGCGTACGGCAAAAAGGAAAAGGGAAAAGTCAGTTTCTCCAATCTCTTCAATAAATTGTCGTAATTGTCGGTGATTCAGCCCAAAAGATCTGATAAAATTAACAGTTGATATGAGTGGTTTGGGGAACTCAGACATCCCCAAACATTTTCCGCACAAAGACTGTTGATGAATGATACAATGTATGACTAATGGTTTTGAACCACCGTCATTTTCTACAGCCTTTGACACACGAGCGACCACTCCTTTATCTTTCCCACTCATGTTTTTGCCTCCATCAGTTGTAATACTTTTAAAATTTTTTCCATCGAAGGTTCTTTTGATTAGTGGCCATTTCAACTCCTTTAAAAATATCTGTACCAGTAGTTGTGCCATGAATACTATACGTATCAAAAGTTTTTCATTCATAGCTTTTATCTACCCTTTTGAATATAAATCAACACCTGAGCAGTATCTGACACATCCGTTGACTCATCCAAGACCAAAGAAAACCACTCAAAATGTCCATTTTTTTTGAACATTGGGGGAGGATATTTTTTCAGCGATGTTTTCACCCTTCGGGGCCAAAAGTTTGCTGACATACTGACAGTTTTTAAAAATTTAAATTTTCAGGGCACATTTCTTGGCCCCTTTCAATGCAGTCTTTGATCATTTCTCCATCGGTGAATGGTTTTCCACGTTTTGCAATTTCAAGAGCCACACGAAAGCTGGCACGAGTTGCAGCCTCTTGTTCAGTTTTGATTTTTTTTAAATGAAGATTGCTGCGATTTCAATCCGCGCTGCGTAGCTTCGAATTTTTCTGTCCGCAAACTTCCTGTATATTTTGAATAATTTTGAAAATGTTTTGTTTCATAATGACGTTTAATGTTATATTTTTGAGAACGGCTATGCTTTCATTGCAAATCAAACATAGCGCCCCCTTTTTTTGAACTAATTACGAAATACTGAATGTTCCATTGATCTTTGAATTTTCTGCATTCCCCTATCAATTTTTCCCCCTTTTTTTTTCCTACTACTAATTCACACAAAAAGCAACAATTCAAATCAAAAAAATGTTATAAAGATGTCTTAAACTTAAAAAAAGCACAAACACGTTTTAAGGAGGTATGCAATATTTTATTTAACAACAGTGTCATAGGAACTGACTTGTGGTTGCGCCACTAGCCTTTTTTTATATTCCAATTACTGCCATCTAGAAGTGAGTAGAAGACACCAGAACTTTCTCGAACCAACGAGATTATTCTGTACGTGCTATTAGCGCCATCTGTTAGCGATAGAAGGTACTATCTATTTCCCCTTTGTCCACCAGATGTCGTGTCACGTTACTCCTCCTGGCTCGTACTCTACGACTAATCTTGAAATTTACAGATAATGACAGGAAAATTAATAATATGCAGTGTTGCCGTTTTTTGGACTTTAGTCCCCTTTGCAGCCTTTTTTAAACGTTGTGTACTTTTTCGGACTTTTTTTTTTCAGTGGACTATTTCACTTCTTACCACCGGCAACAATGATATGGTTTTGGCCCCCGGAAAAAACTGGATTAATCAGTATGGCCCCCAAAGGGTGGGGAAATTTTTGGGACCCCTGACTTAAAAAAAATTTTTTTTTTCAAGTACTTTTTTTTTTTCTTGAAGTACTTTTTTTTTAAATTAAGTACTTTTTTTTTTTTCAAGTACATCGTAATACTTCAAGTACTTAAATAAATACTTCAAGTAATTTCTTGGTCAAATCAAGTAAAAATCCAAGAATCTTTTTTAAAAACTAATCAAGTACAAGTACCTCCTAGTTAAAAAAAAACTTAAAAAACAAAAAAATTCTTCTATATATATCTTCCTTTTAAACCCCAACACGGACTGCAGACCTTTTGGTTTTGGGAGTAGCGGGGCTTAATCAACCCCTAAATTTTTAAAAATATTTATTTTTTTCCAAAATTAATTTGAGGCAATATGCAATTTTTATATGTTGTAGTTGAATGTTTAAAGAATTTTAAAAAAAAAAAACCAGACGATTTTGTCGGGGGTTTTAACCTTGCCAGGCGCGTGCAAAAATGTTTTTAAAAATATAAAAAATGTATTTGAGGCAACTTGAAATTTTATTGGGGTATTATTTATAACTAAAAAATTATGTATAGGTGCGACTGAGAGCGCTATAGACAAGCTGCTGTAGTGAAAGAGAGAACGTTTATCGGCAGCTGTTTGCGTTCTTACTTGCCGCGTTACTATTAGGTTTGTTCCAGCCCCCAAAAACCGCCACCGAACGATCCCCTGCGCAATGATTAAAGTGCGTTCCAACAAAGACGTGACGGTTATCGGACGATCCTGTTTTTTGTACCAAAAAACTTGGGATCGTTTATGTTACGGTTTCAGAACGGTAATTTTGTCCCGGGGCCCAAATTGAAAACTGTTTGGGTTGACTTGCGTATTGAGCATCTTGGCACTGGATTTTTGATTTTTAACAGCTTTTTTTATGTTTATTGTTTCATATTTCATCTTAAAAGTTTACTTTTAAAAAGGAGGATTATGCAGAAAAGTTATGTTAAGTTAACAAAAATTTGTTTAAAAAAATTTTTAAACTTTTTGTGAATACATGCCAATCAGTTATTTTATGATGTTATTGTGTGGGGGTTTAATTATTTTAAAAGGAAAGTTTATTTCATTTTATGATAAGGTTAAAAAATTAAAATAAGTTAAAAAAAGTTAAAAATTGGGATTTTTTAACTTAACTTAATTTTTTTGTATAATTAAAACCATTTGATCACATAATGTTTATCTTTTCTTGTGTGACTTTAACTTATTTTAATTTTTCTGCATAATCCTAACTTATTTGGGGGGAAAGCGTGCAACGTGCTTTAGCTTTTCCCCATTTCCCCGCTTGTTTAATTATTCAAAAGTATTAATTTTTACACCTCCAAACACATCATTAAATTTAATTATCTTTAAAGATAAGTGACGATATTGTGAGTGATATTTGCTAACTTTGATCACAAAAATAATAAGTAGAAAAGTAGGGTTATATTTTCAAAAAAAAAAAAATTAAAAATTTTTTTATTTGACAGTCCCGAAAACGATCCCAAAGCGATCAAACGTTTGTTACTTTTCGTACCGTTACGAAACTATTTTAAGTCCGCGCATGCGCGAAGCGCACCAAAAAAAACCTTCAAAAAAATTTCGAAACGATACCGGATGCTTGTTGGAACAAACCTATTGGTTCTGGCGAGGTTACGTCGCTTACAAAGCTAATGAGGTTTCTAGTCGGGGGCGTTATTCTGAAAACCATAATTATTGGTGTACAAGTTTTAAAAATTTTAAAATGTCTGGTGAAAAATTAAATTGTGTCATTTGTAAAAAAGACGATGATAGTGATTGCTTATGTAAAAAAACTCTTAAAAAAACATGAAATATTAGAGATCCGTAAACATTATGGATTAAAAAAAAAATAAATAAAAATTTTTATATTTTGTACTCAAGATAGTTCTTCAGTTGTATAATTATTTTTTTTTTTAAAAAATCTGATTTTGTCATTTTATATTTTTGTTATCGTTACTTTTTTTAAACGTTAGTCTTTATTAATTTTAACATGAAAAAAATTTTAATTTCGGTATAAATTTTAAGTTTGAATACTGTCACAAAAAAAATAATTTTTTTAATTTTGGATGTATTAAAAAAAACCCAATTCGAAAAAAAATTTTGGAAACAAAAAAATTTTTTTTTTAAAAATTTAAATTTTTTAAAAAAAAATATCTTGAGATTTGTTAAAAAAAAAAAAAAATTTTTTTTTCTAATGTCAAATATTTAAGTAATTCATTACATTTGAATTTGTATTAAAATTGATTAAATAACAAATTTTTTATGTTAAAAAAAAAACACAAAAAATATGTCCATTTAGCACACACAAATCAACACAATCATTTTTACTTAAACCATTTTTAGCAGAAATTCACAATTTTTTATATTTTTTTACTCCGAAATTCCGACTAGACACCACCTGGCTATTGTAAGCGACGTGACCTTGCCAAAGTCAATAGTAGCGCGGCAAGTAAGAAGGCAGACAGCTGCCGATAAACGTTTTCTTACACTACAGCAGCTTGTCTATAGCGCTGTCAGTCGCACCTATACAAATTTTTTAGATCACCTCCAGAAAGTCCCACCAAAATGATCTGTTTTTGAGAACCCTTTTTTTTTTGTTTTAAATAATACCCCATTAAAATTTCAAGTTGCCTCAAATACATTTTTTAATTTTTTGCACCCCCCTGGCAAGGTTACCCGACAAAATCGTCGGCTTATTTTTTTTTTTTAAATTTTTTAAACATTCAACTACAACATTAAAAATTTCATATTGCCCAGACATTTTTTTAAAAAAAAAAAAAAAAAAAAGGGTTGATTAAGCCCCGCTACTCACCAGCCAGGTCTGCAGTTCCGTGTTGGGGTTTAATAGAGAAGTATATGACAAGTTTTCAGCTTGCCTCAAATACCTACCCAAAAATTGCTGCCAGCTCTCGGGCTACAAGCAGGAGTTACAGCAATTGGATCGTACATAATATGTAAGCAGGACATCGACAAACTATCACATGATTAAATTAAAAATTTCAAGTAAAACTGTAAATAATCTTACATTTTCACCTTCGAAATGGTGAATTTTAAAATTAAACCACACTAAGATACCATTTTGGGAAAGACAAACATGTGACTGGATCTTTTTAACAAAATGGTATCTTAGTGTGGTTTAACTTTAAAATTTACCCTTTCAAAGGTGAAAATGTGAGATTATTCACAGTTCTATTTGTAATTTTTAATTTTATAATGTGATGTGTCATATTGGTTTTCTATGTGATTTATTTAAACTTTGTTACTTTAAACCACAGTAGGCTATGAAACAAAAGCTAATATCCTAGAAACAAAACTATGTTGACATTGATATTTAAATAATCGTAGTCTCGGACGATGATATGTCGCGTGATTGTTGTCAAATCGGGTGCGGTCCAGTTAAACAGTGACGGTGCTGATTGTTACTTCTAATTTGTTTTTTTTTTGTATTTAGCCGTGCTGTACGATTTAGGGCTTAGAAGGGCCCTTCAAAGCAACCTTACATGGGCCACTGGGAAACTCCCGGTGGGGCAGCACGCGCTTGTGCATAGGTCTCTGCCAAATTGAAATAGAGAAGAATGATATTTTAAGAACTGTTATTTTTTCACTGATATCTAAATATCACATATAACGATCGTTCCTTCTTTCACAATATGTGTTCTTTTGTAACACAAATCACAATTGAACATGTTCAAAGATAGCAACTTGGTATTCGTTATCACGACGAAAGCCGAGTATCATGTAACATAACAAAAATAACAGAATCAAGAAAATATCGTCACTGCCGCACTTAGCACTTGCCCGCTTGGTTCAGTTATAATTTTAAATACAATTATAATATTTATTACAATTTTTGCATGGCATGAGAACAATATGAAGACTACAGGGGAAAAAGTGGGAATGTCACAAAATATTAATTAAGAGAAATTTGATTTTAAAGTTTGGAACTTCTCAGATTCTTTTACCTGAAAATAAAAAGGTTGAAATATGTCAAAATTTTTTAAATGTTTAAAAATTAGAACCTATAATCTACATCGAGATTCCTTGATCTTATAATTTTGCCGATGGACATTTCTTGTGTCTCATATTGTAGACGCGACTACTAACGGACTGTCCGATGCTAACTCAATTATTGATATTTTGTAAAATTCCCTGGTTTTCCCCTGTGGTGTTCATATAGTTATTGGATATTGGTATTATTATGATATTAATATGTAGTAAACATTTTTTTATGTTTAATCAAAAACCTATTATTATGAGTAGACTGTAGACTAAACGATCTAAACATGCAACCTTAAAACTGGGATCACATCCCGTTTAAAAATCACAGAAACAAATAACAATGTGATTGAAAAATTACGATACCGCTCATCTCTAAAGTAGTAATCCAATCATGTTTGCTATCAATACATCCTTGGAGTTTCACAGGTATCCGGTCCGTCAATAAGTTCGAGTTAGCTCGGGATCCCGATACGTAGCGGCAGAAGCCTCCTTCCCTACTATGATGTGATTAGGCCAGAGGTAGTTCAGTAAATGAAGTTCGAAGAAACCTCAAACCTGAAGATCAGGTTGGGCAGTCACAATTTTTTTTTAATTTGCAGGTATTAATGTATACACCTCTGAAAATATCATATATAAAGAAATGTCCGCAAGGGCCTGAAAATGGCCCTCAAGAGCTCGGAAATACGTTTTTTCAACTAATTTGGTCGATATCTCCCGAAATATGACACTTTTATAAATATATATTTAGATAAAGTACTTTAATAATTGAGTTATTTATTATTTTATTCCGTGCGCGTACCGTTCATGTATAGTATCGAACAGCCGTCTGCTACAGCGCGTGCACCCACATTGGCCTCAATACTTTCTGCTCTTTTATTTAGAAACAATTTGTGTAAATAGAATTCTAACTTTTGAATGCATACCTTTATTAATCAAGAAGAAAGTGTCAAAAGTGAAAAAAAAATGCTTTACTTTTTATTTTTGTTTTCAGAGAAAACGTCTTTAGAGAAAAACATGGTAATACTTAAATTTTTCCAGTTTTCTTTTTTGGAGCACAAGGTAAGGGTTTATTTTTGTTATCCAAAGTTGCATTAAGATCATTTATTTATCATTTTATTAATATCATTTATATTAGCTGGTAGTTCACAGAACAGAAAATTGGAACAAAAATCAAAGACTGGGCTTTGTTGGCTTATTCTTTTTTTCTCTTGGGGCTTTGGAGAAGGTCAAATCTTTTTGTCGAGTCTTTAACAAAGTGACTGTTTGGATAATTCAGCTTGCAATTATTTATTGGGGAGTACTTCAGCCTACGCTTCCTATGCATTTCCAGAGAGGATTGCTTCTGTAAAAACACATGGTGGTTGTCCTTTCTCATCTTGCTTACATCTATTAAAGTTGCTAATCCACGTGTTACCATCACAACGTCTTCACTCAGATCTTCGTTATAAATAAAACATTCCATCGTACCAGAATTTACTTTGACTTCCATATTTCTGCCACAAAAATAAAAGGCAGCAAAAATTGAACTCTCCTACAGTAAATAAATGATCTTTATTGAACTTGGGATAACAAAAATAAAAACTTACCTTTTGCTCCAAAAAAGGAAACTGGAAAAACTTAAATATTGCCCCGTTTTTCTCTAAAGACGTTTTGTCTGAAAACTAAAATAAAAAGTAAGGCGATTTGTTTTTATACTTTTTACATCTTCTTGATTAATAAATGTATGCATTCAAAATCTACAATCCTATTATCAAAGATTGTTTATGGTCCTTGAATATTAATTAATTCCCAATAGACCCGAGAATTTTTGAAAACTCCGGAAATTTAAACCGCCCTAAGAAAAACACGTTGTTTATAAAAATACAAAAATATATTTATTGAATTTTGCAGAATGTATTTAACACCTTCCAGAGCTCCATAATCCAAAAGAATTCTTACTTTTTAATTACTTTTTATAAAAAAATATGAACAGATTGATAGGAGGGTCAAAACATCGACCAAAAACTAACTTTGGCTCGAGTTTTTAATATTCTAAAGAAACAAAAAAAAGGAAACAGTAACAAGATATTATTGCTACACATTTCTCCTTTCATGTAAACTTTGAATCATGCAAAAACATGCATTTTTACGTGAGATATTTAAAAGTTAGTCCGTCCGTTTGGAAGTGTAAGTAGCTTAAAGCACCTTTCGAGATACGGGGCAGGTGCAAAAAATACTCGGCGCATTTATAGCCGATTATTGCAAAAACTATCAAATTTTTGACAAAAGTAATGGGAATCATTTTTGCAGTTAATAAACTGCTCTTCATTTTCGTCCAAACACGAATTGCGTAAGTGGGATATTTCGAGAGATATCGACCAAATTAGATAAAAAAACGTATTTCCGGGCTCTTGAGGGCCATTTTTTATATATGATATTTTCAGAGGTTATTGTATAAATTAATACCTGCAAATAAAAAAAAAATGTGACGGCCCAACCTGATCTTCAGGTTCACAACTTCGTTTACTGTACTAGAGAATTGTTTAATGATTTTGGTATATTGATCCAATTATGTTATTTTTTTTCCTGACATTAAGAAAATCTTGAAAAATTCCCTGACATTTCCCGTATTAGCTAGTAGCTAAATTCAAATTCCCTAAAATTTTCAGCTTTTCCAGTCGAGTATAAACCCTGTATATCAGTTCCAATACTTCCCAAAAATATTTTGTATGCCCGTCAAAGACAATTTTTTAAATAAAAAAACAAACAAATATTTTTGGTTAGGTTTACAGTTATTTTTATTTTATTTTAGCACAAATTTATTGAAGAAGAGGCTCGAGCTGCCGTAACAGATATGATTATTCGAGCCGAACAAATAGGAATGTTGAATGAATTAGCAAGAATTCAACGAGAGGCAGAGGCAATGGAAGAAATGGAGAACTACGACGACGAAGCCAGAGATATTTTGGGACAATATAATGGACCTCAAACAGGGCAAATGCCTTTGAATTAACCTCAGTATATATATATATATATATATATATATATATATATATATATATATATATATATATATATATATATATATATATATATATACATATATTTATATTTATATATAATATATATATAATTAATAATATATATA
>JAHBCN010017404.1:0-18266 GCA_019359885.1 Listronotus oregonensis
TTTTTTAGATCAATCAACCCAAGTTTCGTCAAAAAAAATGATTTTTTAGCCTTCTTGGGAATCTTTTTGTTTTTCCCTTAAATATTTATAACGCCAGTGTAATATAAGGGGCCTCTCTGCTAAAATTTTTTTTTATTTTACTTTTGAAATAAAATCCATTTTGTTTTAATAATCTTCTTAAAGTGTCTCTTCCATAAAAAAATTTCCCATTTCTCTTTGATTTTCTGAAGAAGAATTTTCCCTTAGAAATATTTCCATTCAAAAAAAATTTTAATAAACTCCTTTACCAAAATCGTCGTCTATTTTATCTTTAATGGTTAATCGGATCTCTTTGGGGGACGATAAAGGAATATCGGGAAACTCCTTCCTCTTT
Organism: Listronotus oregonensis; assembly: GCA_019359885.1. Taxonomy (NCBI): domain Eukaryota; kingdom Metazoa; phylum Arthropoda; class Insecta; order Coleoptera; family Curculionidae; genus Listronotus; species Listronotus oregonensis. The sequence continues at coordinate 374 of JAHBCN010017404.1, forward strand.
AATCTTTTTTTGTATTTTTTTAAAAAACAACACTAATCCCTGCAAAAGGGCTGCTCTTTCAAATTTTTTTAAATAGAATTTTAAATTGTTTATTAATGTTTTCTTCTTTGAAATGTTTAAAAATTTACCACCATTTCTTTGGGCTTGTTTTTGATTTTTATTTCAAGATTTGAATTCATTATAATAAAAAATGGAAGGTCATAAACCACGAACCACGCGTCCACGCATGCAATGGCCGAAGTCGTTTATCACACCGCGACATGAGAAGAATAAGGGTATCAATAAGGGTTAATTTGCCCTTTTTTATTTTTTTTTGGGTGGTTTTAAAATTTAAAAAAACATTAAAAACGGGAGTTAATTATCATATAATCCTTAGTAACTAATTTTGTCTATATTTTAAGATTTTAAACACTTTTTTTGGGATTCAATTTTTTTTTCTATAACCAAATAAGGAAAAAAAAATACTTTAGGGTTTTCCCTCCCGGAAACCCAAGGAAAAAAAATAAATCCCCTGCGTTGCCAAATATTTTTTAGGATAAGCCCTTTTTTTATTTGAATATTGAAAAAATAAAGTTTTTTGGAACTAATACAATGACAAAATGTTCAGTCACAAACGAAGGTTTTTTTTTTTATTGAAATATGATGGGTTTGTATCTATTTTTGTACCATTCTAATTGTTTAAGAAAAACAAGGCACTAGGACAACCCCATTCTTTTCAGTATAAGATTAAAACAGCCAAACTATATGGGAGGGATAAATTTTAAAATTGTTTTTTTGTCTTTGTATTTAGGTTAGGGTTATTTCTTTTTGAATCTGTTAAAAGATGATTTTAAATTTAAATTTTTTTTGGGTAGCTATTTTTGTAAAATATCTTTAGCTTTTTAAACAGCCTTGGGTTGGGTATTCAAGCTGCTCAGTTTTTAGCCTGTCACGGGCCGACAATCAAATTTTTTTGCGATATTGATGGGAAAAATAATTAATTTTCCCAGACCGGGTTTTTTTTGTATACCATTTTTTTAATATTATTATTTTTTTTTAAAGGTCAATCTAGAAGTTTATTTTTCTGTCGTTTTCTAGCTCAAATTTGTTTTGTGAAAGGTTAAAACAGTTAAGAATATAGTCACATTTATTTATAGGGAAATGCTGTAAGGCAATCATCCACATATCTAAAAAAAAAGGGAAACCGAAAATCAGTTTGGCAAATTTCTTTTCCTCGAGGTCCTCCAATACCATCTGAGCTATGACACTAGATATAAGGGGCCCATTGCACATCCTTTTACTTGTTTATAAAAATTATTTTTGTACATAAAATATGTTGATTTTTAAAATTAATTCAATAGCTTTTAAAAATTTATCCATTGGGGGTCTGTGTAATTTTCAAATTTCTTCCACTTTCTTAAATTTTTTCAAAGAAGTCAATGGGATGTTTGAAAGTGAAACCAACAGAGATATAAAATGTGGTCATTTGGGATTGAATATTTTTATTTTTTTTCAATCCCAAGAGTCTTTAATGTAGGTGTTACTTTTTTTATGATGTTTTTTTGAATATTTTTAAGAAAATTTGGGTAGATTATTAGTGGGGGTTTATACAAGATACGATAGGGCGCATTGGGAAAACCTTCCTTGTGTAATTTTTAACCCGTAGATTTTGGGGCTTTTTGAATTTTAGATTTTATTGTTTGGTGATATGTATTTTTGTTTTCCCCGGTTTAAAAGATGTTGTTTTTTTTTGCAAAATGTTAGTTGGGGCCTTTTTTTTTTTACTGCGGAATATTGGAAATTAATTTTCTCAGTTTCCCATGTGCATTCAAATAAAGAAAAATAAAAAAAAGATAAATATGAAATATAATTAGTTATTATCGGGAATATTAAGATAAAAATCGAGATCGATATGTTTAAAGGGGGGAATTTTCCCAATGTCTTTTAAATACTTATTCCCCAATCTCACTTAAGGCATCTTAAATCAGATTTTCCTCATCTGACATCGCCTCATTGCTTACAAAAATTTTTTTTTGGTATTTTGTGCCAATTTCAAAATCCTTTTCCCTTCATATCTTTTAATTTTATGAAACCTTCGATAATCCCCCATTTTCAATACAAGGAATGTACTTTTGGGGCCCAAATTGGCTGTAAAGTCATTCTGAGCATTAGATAAGAGGTAGTTCTTTTTCAGAGTTTGTCTGCATGATATTGGATGTCTCTTTTTCTTAAAATTGTAATATTTTGCATTTTTATGATATGCCTGTTTAATTTTTTTTACATCCTTATATAATTCTGGGGCTCTTGAATTTTAATGTTTAATTTTATTAACTTTTGGGAAAAATTTTTTTAATTACTTAACTTTACCATAAAAACCCCGATGTGGGTACATTTCTACCAAATTTTAGAAACGCGGGGTAATTGTGACATCGTTTTTGCCGTTCTTTTAGCGCCAGTTATGAATGTGTTTTCCCCATTTTTTTGGTTATCGTGTATGTATGATCTAATGCATCGCTATGTCACTTTTTTCCCGTTCTTTTTTAGATTGGGATGGTATCTTAAGTTATAAATGGTTTTGCACACATATTTTTTGAAAATTTTAAAATTGTTACTTAAATTAGTGCCATTATCACAAAAAATATTTGGGTACACCAAATATAAAAAATATTGAATTTTCAAAAAAATTTATAATGGCTGTTGATGTGGCATTAGACTTTGGGATGTACCCAAACAAATTTTTCCAACCCACAACTACCAACAATAAGGTTTCCCCTTTTTGGATCTAACATATGGCCCAAAGTTCTGCCGAATAATTTGGCGGAAAAAATTTTTTATTACCCTTAAACCTGGAGCCCCAAAATTGGCCCTTTATTTCTTCTGTCCCCCTTTAACAACTTTCTTTCCTGGGTAGAAAGAGAATTATTGATATAATTTTTAGTTATCCAAAAATGTCCTGCTTTTGGGTTCGTCTTATAATTTGGATATCTCACGGTTCTTAGTAGGAACCACTTTTTCCATTCTATTAGATTACTCTTTATACCATGTCGATTCGAAATATGTTTATAGAGTATATTATTTTCCACTCTAAAAGTTGGAAATAAATTGGGTTTTTTTTGATACTTTTTTAAAAGACAAAAAATTTGTAGGAACAATAGTAGATATTTAATACAAAACGTCGATATTCATAGCCTCACATGAATAGACCTGATAACGCACCCGGAACCACATTCAAGAACCCTTGGGTTTTATTTAAAACAAATTTGGGGAGTTTTTTAGTGCCCATCTGGCTAATTTGCCATAGGGTTTGTAATTTTTTGTAGCCACACTAAAGTGAATATCAGTGATTCCGAAATGAACCCTCTTGTGGCCTCAAACTCCATCCAAAAAATTAAAGCCAACATCTCTTTTGAACAGAATATTTTCGTTGTTGTTTATTTAGGGTTTTGCTGGCTTTTCCCACTGGGTGTTCAAAACCATCATTCTCCTGAAATAATACCCCCCATCCCTTTCATGGCGTCTTTTTGGGAAAAAAAAAGGTTTGCTAAAATCGGGCTTGCTAATATCGGGCATTAGTTAACAGCTCCTTTATTTTATTAAAGGCATTTCTCCCTCTGGTGCCCAAACTATAGGTTGCCCCTTTTTTTTTTCCCTTTTTAGTAAATCTGTAATTGGTGAGGCGACAGAAGCAAAGCCCAATAAATCTTCTATCAGCCGACTAGCCCGAGCAATCTTTTATTTCAGTGGTATTTTTAGGCACAGGATATCCCTTTTCGCCCCCATTTTTCGGGATTTTTTTAAGACCACCCCTATCGACTACAAAACCCTAGGAAATTTTAAAAGAAGAGCGAAAAAAATTACTTTTTTTCGAAATTGATGGTGAGATTAGCTTTTTTTAAATTTTTTTTTAAAATTTTTTTAAAATTTCTTTTGTAATTCAAAGTTTGGTGTGGCTACTATTATGTCATCTAGATAAACAAAAAAAAAATTTTCCAATTTCCCCCCAATATCTGGTCCATTGCCCTTGCATTTTTTTCCTATTTATTAGGCCAAATGGCATGACTTTGTACTCAAAAAACCCCTAGCCCTGGGACTCAAAAGCTTTTTTTAGGTCCAAGATTATCTAGTGGAATTTGATGAAATGTTTTGAAATCAATAGAAGTAAAAAATTTAGCGTCTCTAAGTTTGGACAATATAGAATCTATTCTATGCATGGATACGAGTCTTTAATCGTAACTTGGTTAAGTTTTCTTGCGTCAAAAATTTCTATATTCCCCTTTATTTTTTTTTCAACCAACCAAAAAGGGACTTCTCCGGGGACTCCTTGAGGGTTGATGATCTATTGTAACATTTCCTAATTTCCTTTTTTTGATATTGGTTCATTTTTTTGGGGACAATGGATATTTCTTTGACAAACAGGTTTAGCATCCCTGTTTCAATACTATGTGAAATTACATTATTAATCCCAGTCTTTCTGTTTAGGCAATAGTTTTAAATTGATTTATAATATTTTTTAAAGTTAATTCTTGTGTAGTTGATATTTTCTCTAACAAAATAAAGGGTTTTTATCAATCATTGAAACTTCAGTATGATAAGTTAAGTTATTAAAATTTCATTTTTTTTTGACATTTTTTAAAAAATCAACCCCCAAAATTAATTTTGATTTTTATTTGGGTTCCAATACTTTTTTTGTCTTAGAAATATTACATACTGTAATTGGTAAAAGGCATAACCCAAACAATCTTGTTGATTTCCATCGGCAGTAGATACAGAAAGACCCGGGTCACATTGTATTTTTTTGTTTTAAACTTTTTTAGTTTAAAAACCCTTGATCCGATAATACAGCTATTTGAACCACTATCTATTAATGCGAGAATATTTATCTTTTTCAGATCGAAAGGTAAGGTCTATTATCGTTTAATTTTTAAAAAAATTGGGCTTAGGTAAAAATTTTGCCGAAAAATGTTTTTTCAAAATCAAAAATTTTGCCATTCCTTGGGTATTTATTTCTTTCCTTTTTGTGCATCTGATTTTTGGAAATTCCCCGATTTCAGGTTTTTTTGGGGTATTTTTTTGTCTGGTATTTTTACTGTTGGTGACGTTCCTTGGTGGTGACCCCCACCAGCTGGTACGTTTTTTTAACATTTGGAAAAGTTTCCCTTTATACATTTTTTTTCCCCCATCCAAAACAAAATAACCTTTTTTTTTCTCTACAATTACTATAATTGTGACCACTTTTTTCACAATTCCGAAATAAATGCTTCTTAATTCAGACACATTTTTTTTGGGGCATTTTCTTTTTTACTATTTGGGTTTTATATTACCCTAGGTAAGTTATTTATTAAAGATAAGCAAAACAGGTTCTAATAACCCCTCGGTATTTGTTTTGGTGGTTTATATCTTTCAGACCAGGATTTGGATTCTTCCAACCGTTTAAATTTTGTTTAAATCCGAAAAATTGATATCTGTCAAAGCAATTGATTTACGGGAAAAAAGGGAATAAATTTCTCGGTTTGGTCAACACGTTTTTTATCCGGGATTTAGATAATCTACGAAAAGACCCTCCATTGTAGAAATATATAAATTCTCTTTTATTTTCCCCTATTCTATCTTGTATTTTCTAAGCAAATCCTGTTCATAGAAATAAGGTAAAAATCATCTTTTTTTTTTAATTAAATCATTCCAAGTATTAAAGCTATGACGGGTTTGGGGATAAACCAAGTAAGCCTGACCCCCAAATAAGTCACCCCAAAAAAATAAGTCCTCATTAGATACATTCCTACTAACTTTAAGCTCTTCAACCAAGAAAAGAGGCAAGTGATTCATTAGAACCGTAAAAGAAATATTCCATATATGGCGGGAAAATGTTTCATTAGTTGGTGAAATATTAGGTAAATTTTCTGGTGCATAGGTATTGGTGGGGGTAGAGGTAGGATTTCTGTGTTTGTATAAAAATATTTTTCTTAATTCATAATTTCGTGGGTTTCAGTATTAAATGTTGTTTTTTCCCTGATTTGTTCTGGCTCTGTAGCCAATAATTTTGAATTTACCATGCAAATGGGTAAGTCTGTCTTCAATCTTTTTTTTTTCGTTTTTAAGAAAAACAATCACAAAGCTAAATCATTAAAAGTTTCGCGGCCCTGAATATCGGAGGCAAAAAGGGTTATCGTTAGCAGGTTCAAAAAAACGGGTTAGTAAGTTCCTGTCTTTGACATCCCGAAGTAATTTTTTTTTTCATCACACCAATTGATAGCGTTTTCTCTTGTCTTAATTCTAAATTAAGGTAAGCTCATTTGTTTTTAAATTATTAACCTCCATTTCTATGGGGATCAAAAGGGATGAGTTAAGAACGGTAAGATACTAGTCAAAAAAAAAAAAAACAAATGTGACTTAGAGCCCCAAACCTAAAATATGTATCCCCTGAAGATATTCAAATAGTTGGAAATAAATAGATAAGGGAATTTTATAAAAAGTATAAAATACAGGCTCTCAAAAATTAATATTTCACAAATTTTGTGAGAGGATAAGATAAATTATAAAATTTTCGATAATTAATATTTAAAAAAACTTGAGTAAATATAAAGCATTTAAGTTAAGTTAAGATATCCACCAATTCCTTTGCAAGCGAATCAAAATCAAAAAAGCTATCAGATCATTTTTTCTTTTTGTACACCACAAAATCCACGTTAGGCGTCACTGTAATTGTTTGAAACGTTGGGCGCAACTGTAATTGTTTGAAAAAGGACGTTGGGCACTGTTTACGCCCATTACGCATTTAAACTTGTTTTTTCAAAGTGAATGGTTTACAGACATTTGGCAACCGTGGCAACATCGAAAAGACTCTCATGGAGATGAAAAAGAATAATTCGTGCCCCCTTCTTCTACGAGCCGTCGGCCAGAGCAGTTAGGTTAGGAAATTTATAGTAATACAGTCCATTTAGATAATATTTAATTGTCTTTTATTTAGACGTGTTAAGTATAAACAATAAGAGAAAATAATTGCAATAATTGTATTGCATTTGTGGTTCCATCGAACCGGATAATTTAGTGTTTTCGAAAAAGTTAGGAAGCCACGGCCGGCGGCATGGCAAATTGGTGAGTCTCAGTCCTTTTATCCTTATTTTCCTAGTTTCCGGGGTAATCGCTCGCACTTTTTAGGAATGTTTGTTTTTATTAATAGATGTTTGTAGAACAAAGTCCTTGATAGGTGATTTAGGAATGTGTAGCCATCTCTTTTAGGTAATTTCGTGTATTTAGGTTTAGAATCCATTAATAGGCAGTTTGGACTTGCAAGGTCTGCAACCAACAAAACAAACGGTAGTAAAGGCGCGTCGCCGCATGTCGCCTCGTTTAATATTAGGAGTTTTCGGATAGTATGCCTCTTCGCGAGACATTACCTTATATGTATTATTGCGTTTAGTCAACGTTTTAGTGTTTAAACGTTCTTTTGTTAAGTTCGTTGTTAGTATTTAGTTAAAATGGGAAAGAAAACTGCTTCTGCAGATTTAGATGAAAAGATGAATAGATTATTAAAAGACGCGAGCAAATTAAGCAACAATTAAAAAGTTTCATAACTTTGTATCAAATTTTAGCGATGAATCGCAGTTGTCAGAATTGACTGTCCGGTTAGAAAACGTAGAACCTATTTTAGAGAATTTGAAGAGAACAGATTGGAAATTGAAATTTTAGACGAATCAAAATCTAAGGTTAGGGATAATGATGAATTTGAACAACAATATTTTTCATGTATTGCTGCGGCCAAAGCACATATCAAGAGGTTTAAAATCGTAGACCAAAACCTACCTTTAAATGTAATTTTCAGCCAGGTTTACAACCAGGTTTAAATATTGTCACCACCTACAGGTGGAGCAAAGTTACCTAGCTTAGGTTTACCGAAATTCAAAGGCAGATATGATAAGTTTCCACAGTTTTTGATACCTTTCAAACTCTAGTTCACAAAAATCCATGTCTGGATGATATTCAAAAATTCTATTACTTATTGGACTCTTTGGAGGAGAAGCTCAAAGGTATTAGAATGTTAAAGTAACAAATGCAAATTATACAGTGGCTTTAGATTTGTTAAATAAACGATTTTATAATAAACCTATTATTATTCAAACGCACCTAAAGTTGTTATTTGATATGCCTGTGGTAAATAAAGAATCACATTACTTACTACAGGGGTTGGTTGATAACATCGAGAAACATAGCAGAGCTTTAAAAGCGTTAGGAGAGCCGGTTGATAAGTGGGATAGGTTAATAATATTTTTATGTCTAGAAAATTGATTTAGAAACCAAAAGGAGTGGGAGGAAAAATCCATGTCAGAATATTTAAAGGTGACCCAACACTCATAAATTTTAATGAATTTCTTTCAAATAAGGCAAAAGTACTAGGGACAGTAGACTTTAATACTAAATCGACGAAAGGGTACAATAGAGTAAATAGTGGACCAGAGGGCATATGCTGCCTTTGGAGCTGAAACAATAATTTTAAGGTAAAATGTAGTTTGTAAGGGTTCACATTTCATCTATTTTTGTGAAAGCTTTTATCGCTTCCTGTGTCTCAACGAGTAGAACAAGTCAAAAATTAAAATTGTGTTTAAACTGTCTTCGGTCTAGCCATCAAGTTAAAGAATGTAGGTCATTCGGTTGTAAAAATGCCAATCTGAGGCAACACCTTGCTGCACCCTGAAAGTAAACAGGAACATAGAAACTGAGGTCAAAACCGAAACTTCACATGCATGTTTAGATCCCCATAGTAATAAATCACTGGATGAAAAGGCGATAGTAGCCACGTCCTGTAATAGTCAAAGGCCGCCTAGTAATAGTCAGATAATTTTATCCACCGCGGTAATAGAAATTAAAAACTGCAAAAATGGTTGATGGTGTAGGGCGCTCTTAGACAGTGGATCGCAAGTTAATTTTATAACAAAAGAGTTAGTAACTCAGTTAGGTTTAACATCCACCAAAATAAATGTACCTATTTGAGCATAAATGAGATGTTGACAAACATTAACAGTCAAATTAATAGCACAATTAAATCTGCTTACAATAATTACTCTGCAAACATCCCTTGTTTAGTTTTAGAAAACATAACAGCAAATATTCCATCACGTTCATTCAATAGTTTAGAACTAGATATACCTTCTAATCTAAAATTAGCTGATCCATTCTTTAATAAATCTTCAAAAATTGATATATTGTTAGGAGCGGGTATATTTTATGAACTGATTATGTGCAGGAGCAAATAAAGTTAGGCAAACAAAAACCTGTTTGCAAAAAACAATATTAGGTTGGGTTATATCGGGGCCACTTGTAATTCATGAAGAAAACAAAGAGCAGGATACTAAATCTTATTGTCTTTTGGTAATCAAGATGTTCAAAATCAATTAGAAAAATTTTGGGCCTTAGAGGAATTTCCTTCGAAAAAAATAAGATCGAGAAGAGTTAGAGTGTGAAGAAATTTTCGTTAAAACATCATCTAGGGACGAAAATGGTAGATTTTCGTAACGTTGCCAGTAAAAGATAAGGTGAAAGAGTTAGAGATTCTTTCGAAACGGCAAAAAATAGACTTTTATCATTAGAAAAAGATTTGAAAAAAGGCCTTTGTTAAAACAAAAATATTCTGAGTTTATGGATGAATACAGTAGGCTAGGTCACATAAATAAAATTCCTGTTAGTGAAATTAGTACAGATAAAAATGTATTCTATTTACCTCATCATGCGGTTTTTAACGAATCTATAGACTACCAAGTTGCGGTTGTTTTCGATGCAAGCGCAAAAACATCAACGGGCGTTTCTTTAAATGAGGTTCTAGGGTTGGTCCGGTAATTCAAGACGACTTATTTGATATTTTAGTAAGGTTTCGCCAGCACGAAGTTTAGTAACTGCTGAGCATAGCAAAAATGTATAGGCAGGTTAACATAGAACCTGAACAACGCGACTTACAGCGCATTCTTTGGCGGAGTGACTCAAAGAACGAAATAGAACATTTTAGACTTAACACGGTCACCTATGGGACAGCTTCGGCCTCCTTCTAGACTCGATGTTTGCAGAAATTGCAAATGACATACAACTTCAATTGCCAGGATAAGTAAAATAATATCAAAATGTTTTTACGTTGATGACCTAATTTTAGTTACGCGTTCCAATAGCGAGGCAATTGAATTGGGAGGTCATTATCTAAAGTTTTGGGCAATATGGTTTTCCACTTCGAAAGTGGTGTTCAAACAAACCCGAAGTGTTAAGAGCGTTGTCGGATGAGAAAGAAGAATCACTTGGGTACGTCATTACCGATAATGACACCAAAAGACTAGGTGTATTCTGGCGAGCAAACCAAGATACTTAGAATTCATTATAAAGGCACGTGAGTGTAAGTCTAGTACTGTAACCAAGCGTTTTATTTTATCTGTTTCTCACATATCTGTTCGTTTGGTTTTGGATTGGATACCATTTTATCCTTTGGAAGTCCTGAGGTTTCTTATGCATGATACAGGTCTCACATTGACTGACATAACGAGCCACATCATACCTCATTTTGGGCCAATAAAACTTCTCGGCAAGCCTACTAAATGTTTTGTAAACCCCATGTGACCAGATGTTGGTGGTTCATGAGCGGTCGCCATTAATTCACGTCTCCTTTCCTTGGTACTACTTCCTTCCAGTTGTCTGATTCTGGTCTGAGATGTGGATAATCACTTTTAACAAATTTCCATAGTTTACCACTTCCTTCACGCCAAGCAGGAAACTTCAACGGTTTAGATCGGACTCTGCCAAAGCATCAGCTTATACCACTTATCCAAAACATCAGGGCACACCAGTATCTAAGGTGTCAAGTTTAGGGACTGCTCAGGACACATATCCGGCACAACATGTTCTTTGCCTTTCCTGAATGATCTTAAAGTCGTACTGTTGGAGTTGACTTGCCATCTAGCCAATCGGCCAGAAAGGTTTTGTTAAATGTTCTGTGGCCATACTGGGGAAAAAGTGATCCGTTAAAACAAAAAAAGGTACAAGATCTAGGTAGGGTCGCAATTTATTTACAGCCCAAAGAGGACCGCAAGACTTTTCCCCCGTCGTTGAAAAGTTTTTGCTCTTGCTTCGTTAAACTACGACTTAGATAACAAACAACCCCTCTCTGTACCATCTGGATGGGGTTGGTGGAACAGCGCCTATACCATAGCCTGAACTGTCACTTTGGAAATAAAAAGGTAAAGAGTAACCCGGGACACGAAAGTACTGGGGATTGAACTAAACACTCCCTAATCTTCTTAAAAGATAATTCAAATTTTCGGCCCCTTAAAACCTTTAGATTTTCTTAACAAGTTAGTTATCGGCGCAATGACAGAGGAGAAGTCTTTAATAAAACGACGATACCGGGAAAAACGTTCCCACAATTCTTCTGACTTCCGTCACATTTCGAGGGGGAATCCCCAAAACATTGCCCTGACATCTGGATTGGCAAACCGTTCTTGTCCAGGAGAGCCCAAATTTTTCCCATACGAGGTTTGAAAAACTGGCATTTTTCTCTTTTTGACTGTAAGGTTAGCATCAGCAGCCTCCAAAAAACTTCTTCCAACACTTTTAAGTGGGTCTCAAAATCGGGGCGTTGCAATAACGATTTCACCCAAAATAACAAAAACATGGGGTTCCCTAGATCGGCCCCCAAAAACATTATCAATAAGGCGTTCCCAAAGTAGCGGGGGGCATTATGTAGACCAAAAGGTAATGGGATTAAACTGGAAAAGGCCTCATTTGGTACTGTGAACGCTGTTTTGGTTTGAAGTTTCAGCCATAGGTATTTGCCAATATCCCGTTTAATGCCCAAGCGGGTTGAATTTCCCCAAACTTAAGTTTGTCTAAAGTGTCACTAATCTGGGGCAAGGATAGTTATCACTTTCCCTGACGGAATTTAATTTTTAAAGTCAATCATAATCTCAACGAACCATCTTTCTTCTTTGCCATTACAATAGGAGATGACCAAGGGGCTTTTTGAAGGCTCAATAACTCCAAGTTTTAACATCTCATCCAGCTCTTTGTCTATGTGTTGTTGCATAACCGGTGAAACACGAAAATTGGTTTTTGATTATCTTGATTTGGGACGATGACATGTTCGGGCCTTATCTGTAACCCTAACTTGTCCCCCAAAAGTTAAAATTTGTTCAACCACTTTCGTAAGTTCTTCCTGCTGTTCAGAGGTTAATACGTTATCCGAAGATATGTCAAAAAGGGCAACTTCTAAAAGGTTAAAAAAACACCATTCGTCTTTTTAAGGTCAGGTACGATACCCATAGAACCCCAAAAAAATCTGCCCCCAAAAATTTAAAAGGTATGAGGTAGGTCTGGAATAACAATAGTCTTGATGATACGAACTCGATTTTTAACCTCATTGGAACTTCACATACTCCAATACTTTGACAACGTTTTCCATTTGCCCCCCCTTGCATAACGGAGTTTCATTCGTATTTTTTTGGGATAAAGTTTTCAGCAATTGCCAGCCAGAGCCTCCAATAATAGTTCGCGATGCCCCGGAATCCAGAAGCCCAAGCTTTTTTCCCCCAAAATATTAACTTTAAGATACGGCCGTTCATCATTCCCCATGCCCCGCAAATAATCGGGGGATAGGTCGAATTTTCCCAAGTTTTTTTGCGCTCTCTACACAAGGGCGAATGTCTGGGGCCGCTCGGCGTTTCCCGACTTCGGACGAAAATTAAGGGCATGACTTCGATGTTACACCCTCCTTCTTGCATCTAAAACAGTACTTGGGTCTTGGCAAAGCGAAACCGACAGCACGGTGACCGGGGCTTTTTTGCCCCCCAAAGCAAATAATTTCTTTTTTCTTTAACCTCACGTCTAGAGGGTTTGGGCATAACTTTCCACAGCTTCACGTCGTTCTTCGAGACGTCTCCCCAAACCCATTCTAAGTTGCCCAATAGATGTGATATCTACCAGGGCTAACTGAGTCTGAAAAACCTGGAGCCAAATTTTAAGCAAGTTTTTAAAACAGCTTCTTCTGAAATGGGGGCATGTCACCCTTTTTAAAAATAACCCTGCATAATTGCAAATAGATCCCAATTTTTCCACCTTTCCCTTGAGTTCGACGGCGGATTTCTTCAAAAATTTTTTTCGTTGTAGTCGAAGGCGGGAACCCTCACGTAGAAGATCAAAAAATTCCCGCCCCAAGGCGTAATTCGCCCGATGGGCCCGGGGTAGAACTGGTAGGCTTTACCGCTGAACGGGAAAAACCGCTTTCCCAAAAAAACGCCCTTGGAAACATGTTTTTGCTACACAAAGTTCTTCACCCCGCTCCAAAAATGCATTTTAGGAAAGTTCTTTTTTATCACCAGCAAAATTAAGGTTCCACTTGCTAGGGTGAACTGAACGAATAGTTGTACTTGTCATAGAAGAATTAACAATCAGGCAAAGCTGAAAAACTTTGCTCGTCACCCTGACCCATCATCATCTGAAGATAGGGTGTACAGTTCCAGATCCACCGGCTTCTGATTTCAAAATTTTTGCCAATCCAGGAGGGATAGCCGTTTCTTCGACTCCGTTTGATACATCATCTAGTTTCCTCAGTAAGGTCAGCGTCTTGGCCATAAATTCCGATTTAATTTTCTTCTTTTTTTTTGGGACCCAGACCCCGATCCATGTAGTCTATTTTGGTTCAATATGTGGGTTTAACTTGCTTTGATATTTCTTATAATCACCACTCCTCTTTGTACCAAAAAAAGTTTTCAACAGAGTAACCAGCTCCTTATTTTCTTCCCCACAGTTTCCCAGAAATCTTCTTAAAAAGGAAGGGATACTCTGGATACTTGACGCTTTCTCCGTTCTTCTCCATTCGCATTCCCAAAGTTAACTGATGCCCTGTCCTTCACAGTTACCTTGTGCAATCCCTCTGATAGGAGTTCATAAGTGAGCTCTTTGAGCCAAATCATTGGCATGAATCTTGCGTGACATGATGATAAGTTATAAAAAAACCAAACCAATCAAAACCCCGTCAAAACAAATATCCAAGACTGGTTTGTTTTCCCCCAATAAAACTCCCAATCACTGGTTAAACCTTAACCCCCCCTAAGCAATCACTTATAAACCGCCAACCAAAAAAAAAAAAGTAGACCGACAGGCGCAAAATCAATAAACGAGAATGGATCGCAAAAGTTTAAAAAAAAAAATTGAGAAAAAATTTTAAAATTAAAAAAAATAAAAAATTTCAAAAGTCAATAGTTATAGGAAGAATGCCACTGTTATTGTCCTTTATCCTAATCCAGAAAAAAAACCAAAAAAAAATCATAAAAAAAAAAACCAAGTTCTTTTTGAAAAAATGCCAAAAAACCCCCGTTGGGGCCAAAAAATTGCGTTTAATTCTCCTCTGCTAATCAGAACTGCTTCAGCTCCACAACTTACCCTTCCTAGACAACGGTTACGCAACACTGTGCCCGGGCAACTCAAGTCGGCGGGGAGGTTCGTTTAAAACAACTTTTTGGGTACCCCAGGGCGCCACTTTAAATTGACAATGACAACCGTAAACCCCAAATTGAAGGTCCTCAGATGTTCCTGAAAGTCTAAGAAGGAGGTAGCCCGTGAAGTAAGGAAAAACCCCAAAAATTGAAGCAAGTTTCAAAAATTTTTTTTAAAGTTTGTTCCTTTTGTGCCATAGTAGCCTATTATCAGGACAATAATCTTAAAAAATTTTTAAAAAAAATGACAGTCAAGTAGTTTACAAATAATTAAGAATCAAGAATAAAAAATCAGAAAATTGTGCTAAGAGTAGATAAAAATTTGGGTTTTCGTATATAAAAAAAAAAACTTATCAGTATTAAATAATAAATGGTGAGTAAAAATTATTAAGTATTGGTGAAGATGAAAAAAAAAAAAATTAAAAAAACTTAGCCAAGGTTTAAGAGCACAATCAATTTAAAATTACTATTACTATTAATTATTATTATGTTATATATATAAGCATAAACTTTTTAGGCAGGAAAAAAATGCGATAGCATAAAATAAATAAATAATTAACCAAAAAATGGAAGTTGAAACGTTTTAATTTTGTAAACGTATTAATATTAATTTTTATGGAACCCCATTCCCAACGGCCCCGTAGAGCTCCCCAACTGGGGAGTAAATAACCACACCATAAGGCCCTCGCAAAAAAGTGCCGCTATATGTCTTAAATTTAAGTAACCAAAAAAAAAATGGGCAATAACTAGAATACCAAAGGTAATCAGATAGTTGAAAATTTTAACAAGGGATCAATATATATATATATATATAAAAAAATCAATAATGATGGTTAAAAAATACCAAAAGATTGGGTGGTAACAAAACCCAGTATAATAAAATAAACCAACAAGATACTTTTAAAATTTTTAGAAATGTTAATTTGAAATATGTTGAAAACTTTGGGGTTTAAAATGTAGTAAAAAAAAAAAATGCAATTACATATGATTAAATTAGTAAAGTAAAAGATACCACCCAAATCCCTTTTTTACACTAGTTAGATCCTTTCTTGGAAATTTAATTTAGGTTCTTTGTAAATACAGCAGGGTGGTTCTTCCTCACACGCAAAAAACTACAGTAACCGGTGGTGAATGCCTGGGGGAAAAAACCTTCCCATGGAAAACAACTGCAATAGCCAGGGGAAAAACCATAAACTTCATTAAAAACTTCCAACTAGAAGTAATCAAACAATCCTGAATACTCCAGGAATAAAACTTCAATGGGTAACAAAAAAAAACCAAAAAAAAAACCATTCTTTAGTATTTAAAAATCCGAGGCTTTTCACACGAGGACTCTGGAACTTGTATCACTATACGTGTTTTACAGCTAGGTTTAAAATCAAAGTTTTAATTTTAATGGGTACACATTTTTAAGAATGTTAAGGGAAAACCCTTTTGATAGCATCAAGGTATACTACCAGAACAATGAATATAATTATCAAAATGTCAAAAATGACCAGGGATCTTGTCCCGGGTTTTAAAGATTTGATATAGTTAAAAAATTATGATTATTTCTTTTTTTAAAAAAATACTAAATATGACTAACAAGACCTGATTAAATTATTCGAAAATATTCACATTAAAAGAAAAAAGATAGTATGGGGCTCGGATAATACCTTTTAGAGTATGAAAAAAATGTTAGCTTAGAAAAAAAGCATTTTGCTCTTTAAAAGATAAATAAGTACCTTACTGGGGAATAAAAAAGGATAACAGCTTTAATTTTAAAAAAAAAAAAATCAGCCATAACCTCGCTATTAAAAAACATGTTCACTAAACTCGAAATTCATAAGAAAGATATGTATAAAGTCATCGCCTTACCCCTACAGCTAGGGTTTTTTAAAAAAATAACATTTACTGGAAGTGCCCCCTTTTTTTCAACAAGCTCCAAAAAACCCAAACCCGTAGTACCCAAACCCAATTTAAACGGCATGTTTCTGGACTCAAACGAATCTCCAACCCAAAACCATTTGGAAATATACTAAATTAACCAATCCAGATTTCAGAAACACTTAAAAAGTTTATCTTCCAAAAAAATCCTTTTGGTTTTTTTAAAAAACCAAAAAATTAAAATTGGGAAAAAATAAACTTCGCACTACACCCGTTCAAGAGTTAGAAAGGGAAAAAGGCCTTCCTTGAGGGAAAATTTTGTTTTATGGAAGAAACGTATTTTTTTTAATCTACCGAACCTTTTAAGGGCCCTTTTCTCAGTCAGGATGCATGCACAAAGTGGCAATCCCCCATGCGACAGTATTATTATTTCCTTGGGGAGAAATATGTAAAAACCCGCAACAAAACTACTTGGCATTCCGTACACACTGTAATTAAAACAACATCCCTATTAACCCAACTTGGGGGCCTAAAAAAAACAACATTAAAATTCCATAAGGTGTTTTTGTCGCGTTTCACCAAATTCCCCAAAACATTGTGGACCCACCTGTAAACTGAACCACCTTTATGTGTTAGACTGAAACGACCTCCGAGCCGGAAAAAAAAGAAAGAGGGAATATGGGTCTAGTAACCCTAATTTTAATTTGGGACATGACTGGTCGTTCTAACCGCCAACAATATTAAAGAAGAAACCAAACCCCATGTCAAAAAAGGGGAAAAAAAAGATTATCAGCTGGGAAGGGTTTGTTTTTTGACGTACAAATCAAAACAATAAAAATTTTTGGCATTAAATAAACGAAATACCATTTAAAATGTCCCAAAAAAAGGGGAAAAAATGAATGAAATATGGATGAACAAAACGCCTGATATGCCCACAGTTCATGAGTGTATAACCTGCAAGTATATACTTTTGTTTTTGGGTTTGTGTTATCTCCGGTGCATATTGAATTTTAGTCTGGGTCCCAAAAAAAAGAACTAGAGGACAAACCCGCCTTTCCAGGTGTAAAAAAAATAAGAGCTTTATCTAGCCCAAATCCAAAGGCCTAAATTCACAACAGACTTTTAAACTTAAAGAATGAGGTGTCGAAACAGGGGGATGGTACAAAAATTTCCATGCATATATTTTGCAACTGAAGTAAGTACTAGTAAATCACATGTTACATTAATGGATTGAAAATTTAATTTTAACACTCAAGGATTGTCTCAAAGGGCAGACAAAAAGGTACTTTTTTAAATTTTTTTTCAAATTCTGTAAATTTAAGCAAAAATTTTCAGGAACCTCTTCGCCATATTTATTTTTTTTTAAATCGGGTCGGAACTTTAGCTAACACGTGACCGAATCATGCTCTTGATGAGCTTTTAATTTTGCTCGGAATAAAAAGGGGATGATAAACAACCATCACATAAAAACTTTGTGCCACAACGTGTAGATAATTGACTTGAGACCAGAGAGACATGTTAGTTATTAAACAATAGTGCTGATTGCCAAAATCATCCTAATGAGTAATAAGTTAACATGTTTTTCCTTT
>JAHBCN010017405.1:0-18395 GCA_019359885.1 Listronotus oregonensis
TTTATTTAAATAACTTTAAAATATTAGGCGTAATTTAATATTTTTTTAATATGAAGGTTACTAGATAAGTCTTCTTAAAATAAACCCAATAAATCGTATTTAGCTTATTTAGTTTGCCAGGAACGGACTAGCTCTGACACAATAGTAGCAATTTTTTTAACCTGTTTGATAAAGGCTTAACAATATTATTTCTGGATAGCTATTACCTTAAACTAAAAAAAGGTATTCTTGATCGACATCGATAAAATCAACTGTTTACGAGAAATAAAATATCATGGTTGGTAATTTTTTGTACATTATACAGGGATTTTCCTAATTGTACGTCAATATTTAGGAAAGAAATTTTTGGGTCCATTTTAAGAAGAAAACTTCATATGTCACAAACGTCTTAACTTTTCAGATACAGGGTGGTAAAATTTTCTGTATATACCTGTAATATATATCTGTAATTCAACTTTAAAAATTTTATTAAAATTTAACATAAATGTATTATGTATTAGGAAGCATTTTTTAGTATATTACATTTTTTTTATTTCCATCAGTGGCGTTCGTACATGATTTGACCTACCCATTTTGGTAAATAAAAAAAAATGTGGTTCACTAAAAAATGCTTCTTGATACATAGTACATGTGTGCCAAATTTTATTAAACTATCTAAAGTGGTATTACAGATGTTAATAATAAATTATTTTATTTTTAAAATTTTAACACCCTGTATCTCAAAAGTGAAGACGTTTAGAACATACGTTTATATGTAGTTTTAGGACCTAAAAATTACCTCCTTAAATATTAACGTAAAATTTGAAAACACTCTGTATAATGTAAAAAAAATTACCAAACATGATATTTTATTTCACGTAAATGGTTGATTTTATCGATGTCAATCAAGAATACCTTTTATTAGTTGAAGGTTAAAGCTATCTTAAAATAATATTGTTGAGTCTTTATCATATAGGGTGTTAAAAAAATTTCTATTATTGTGTCAGAGCTAGTCCGTCCATGGTAAACTAACTAAGCCAAATATGATTTAATGGATTCATTTTAAGAAGACTTATCCAGTAAATATCAAAAAATATATATTAAATTACGCCCAGTATTTTAAAAGTTATTTAAACAAATGATTTCCAGGGTCGTCCGTTATGTACCTGTATCTCCGTAGGAATGAGAACTTGTCATAATATTTTTGAGTTTTCTATAAGATTTCGAGAGTCACATATTCTGGGACACCCTGTATATATATATTCCTTTATTAATTTATTTTAATGTATTTTCTTAGGTAAAGATTGTATGTTTAAGAAAAGATAATAATTTACTTCATACTGCAACAATATGTTGTGTTTTATCAAGCCTTTATTAGCCTAAAATATAATAAAATTATCAAGACAATTCAAACGCTTTAAAATATAATTAACACTTATGAAATACGTTGTTACACAACTAAAATTAATATTATAAAACACACACACACAATTATTCCATTAATATAACCAGAAATTAGTTTAAGATGCGTACCTTAAAGCTGATAGATGTTGTTTATGGTTTAAATGATTTGTAGGAATGTGATATTTTTAAATCTTCTTTGTTTTTTAAAAATAAATACATTTGATAAATGTTTTTTTGTATTATTAATGTTTGTTTTATGTTTTAAGGATATACTTTAATTTAAAAAATTTGCAATATACAGTACGGACTCTTTTAGTTTTACTATACAGCCGGTGTTTGGGTGTTTTGAGATTTCAGCTGATCAATTTATGATATATTTGGCCCAGGATTCCTATGTCATTTTTGTCATTTAAGCCTCCTTTTTCTTTTTTTCCGATCATTTCTTTTACTGTGAGTTTTTTGTAATTTGAATCTTTTTTAGTGGAAAATTAGTATATGAATTTGCTATTTTGCGTCGTTTACTCGCAATGACGAGTTTTTTATTTTCTTTTTACAGATATTTTTCAATTCTGTAGAAACATTTTCGCAGCAACTTTTCATGCACATGTTAGATATGTTTTTCGTTGGTTTTATTGTTATTTAAGATTATACATCTTTTCGACAAAGCAAAATAAACTAAAATACCAAAGAATAATAATAAATTATATCATATTATGAGCAAAAATGACAATAATATAGTTCTATGCAATAAATCTATTCTAAATTGTCATCAAAGTTTTTAGACAATACATAATAAGCGTCTTCTAACAATAAGTTTTCGACGGACAATTTGAATTTATAAAAACTACCCATATTTTTAATACTAGCTGGTAAATGATTAAACATTTTTTTAAAGTCAAAAAATAAAGGTTTTTTATTAAAGTAGAACATAAATTTGGGAAATAAAGTTGAAAATGTTGTTTGATATTGTGTAAAGAATTTTTAGTATTATTAAACCAATATATTTTGAATATTAGAAAGACACTGTTTCCTAAATATAAATAAAAGTAAGTGTTTTTAATTTAATATAAATTTCTCTCTTAAAATTCTTTAAAATTAGCCTTACAAATATATCGAATTGCTGAAACAAACACTGAATATAATAAAAAAACTATTTCTTGAATAAAAGATTGACTTTTTATGTTTTGGCAATTATTTAAATTAACTCTATTATTACGAAAAATGAATACGAAACCCTTTTTATTAAAACGTATGAGAGAAATGAGACGCTTTGAAAAATAAACAAATAAATAGGGTGCCCCATTAAGAAAGCCTTTAATTTTATGTCGTACCACTTTTTTTTCAACTCAAATCAATTTTTTAAATGTTTTAGGATTTTACGAAAAAATATATGATGCATGGGAAAAGGCACAAATATAACCTCGTTAAAAGACCCTGTGTATTATAATTGTAAACTTTTAAAATTAAGCTGTCTTTTAGCTGTCAGCTTAGAACTATGGAAAAGGTTTTAAATTAAGACTGGAGTAATATGACTGTTAAAATTTATGAGTTTATAGCTATTTATGTATCAAGGGCGTTACTGGGACTATAATGCCCTGAAGGTCGAAATAGCCCGAGGGCCTCTGGCCCGAGGGCTAGATTTCGACCTGATGGGCATTATAGTCCAGTAAAGCCCGTGGTGCATACAATGCTTTATGTTTTACCCAAAAAAGAGTTTTTCAATGACTAATTACATTATTTATTCGCAATATAAAAAATAAGTTGCACCTGTACCTGTATACGTAAGTAGATAATGACTGGTGTTAAGTTTGACTTTGATGTTTCTGTCAGTTAGTCAGTTGGCATTTTTTATTTAACGATTTGCTCAAAATGGAAAAAAATTCCACAAAATATAAGAGAAAAGGCCATAAAAGCGACCGAAAATCTTTTGCCAGTTAAATCAAGGCAACAGTATGATCGGGAGTATGGCATATTTGGTATTTGGAAAGATGCGAACGCAATTCTTCAAATAACCGAAAACGTTTTAATGGCATATTTCCAGGAACTGGTAAGTTATTGATTTTATTTTAATACATATGTTTAACAAACTTTATTATTTTTAGTCGGAAAAAATACAGTCCGAACTCTCTTTTGGACCAAGTATTCCACCCTAAGGTCTACGTTGATGGTCTATGAAAATATAGACATTTCGCCATACCATCGTCTCATATTTTTTTTAAAAAGTTAAGTCGAAAGGATACGTCCCGAAGAAGTCTAAAGTTTTGGAAGGAGAACAAATATTAAAATTTATTAAGAAGGCTCCTGATGATATCTACTTGGTACATAAAGTCATATTGGTAATGGGTGTTTTTGGAGGTTTAAGACGAGATGAGTTGGTCAAAATGACCATTGATGACATTGAAGATAGAGGAACAGTCTTGGTTATAAAGGTACCAGAAACTAAAACTTCAACTTCAAAAAGTTTTACTATCATTGAAGAAGATTTAGGCGCTTTAAATTTAATAAAAAAGTACACAACATTAAGACCAGCTGGAATAAAGGAGCGAAGATTCTTTCTTACCTATAGAAAGGGTCGATGTACAGTACAACCCATTGGAAAAAATACCATAGGAAGCGTCCCAACATTGATCGAAAAAATTTTTAAAACTGGATAATGCAGAAGCTTACACCGGCCACTGTTTGCGTCGCACATCGTCAACTTTACTTGTTGAGGCAGGTGCTTCGTTTGAAAAGCTAAAACAACATGGGAAATGGAAGCTCTTCAGTAGCTGAAGGATTTATAGAAGAAAGTATTTCATCCAAAAACAAAGTACCCAAAATGATTGCCAATTCAGTTAATTCCGAGGTTAATTCCGTATCGACTATTGAAAATTCTTTAATGGACTGTTCTTCTATACAAAATAGCGTTAGTGCTACCACCGCTGCTACCATCACAAAAAACACCGACCATTCTATAGTGGGATCAGCTACATTTTCCGGGACATTTCAAAATTGTAATTTTTATTTTGGAAATAAAGTTTAATTTTTAGTATTGTTTAAAGAAAAAAATTTTTTTTGTATAAACTTGATCTTTATTGTGAGGGAAATAAAATTGGATAAGCAAAAAAAATTTCCATATTAGTGATTAGCATTATAAGCGGGCATTATCATAATCCCCGCTTATAATCCGGGTGTATAGTCAGGTATTATTGCTATCATAACATATTCCGTTTCTAAGGTATTATAGATCAATAATAGATAGGTAAAACATAAAAATATGGACAAATTTTTATATTTATAATAAACTGATATATTTTGAATAGGCAAAAATGTCTACTTTTCATTTTGACAAAGGCAAATCACGAGTAAATGAAAGATGGCCACTTCATTCATAAATAAAGGTTTGAAAAGTGGTACCCACTGAATGTATAGTAGTTATTGTTCATTTATCAAGAAAAAAATACTAATATTTTTCTATAAAATATAAGAAATTTTATGTGCCTATTTTCTTTTTAACAGGATTATATTTATTATATTGCAACAAGGCTTAAGAGAAAAACTTTTAAGGTTTTTTTTTATCTGTAATAAAGTTTCAGGTCAATAACCTAGATTAGCCCATATTTTGACCTAAAGAAGATTTCATCTCCCCATACCTCGATTTCAAACATCATATTTGGGTGTCGGATCAAGATTTCTGGTGTATTTTTTTCGCGACTACGACTATATAAACTGCAAGAGATACAAAAAGATTATTAAACAAAAAATAGAGCATTCTAAACTGCCTATATAAAAAGTTATATAAATATTTTTGATAGAATAAATCATTGCGATTTTTGTTTTTTCTTTTATTATAAATTATTTATTTTATTTATTTAAATATCAAAATATTCAAAAGTTGCAAAAAAATAATAATTTTTAATTTTTTTCCAGAAGTACACCTTGAAAAAAAACCCGAATATTCGGTTTTTTGAATATAACTCGAAAAATATTGCATTTATACAAAAATGTTATATAACCTAAATTAAGGGTCTTATAAAAATACATAGTTTATGTTTTATAAAGTTTTGTGTATCTTTTATAGTTTTTGTTATATTGACGTTCTAAATTAAAAAAAGCATCGTTAATATCTGAAATTACGCAGTTTCTCGATTTTTGGCTGTTTAACCCCCAAAAGAACGCCAGAATATTTTAGACCGACACCCAGCACACACCACTTTTATTTTCGTGGACTCGTGTTATTATTAAAAATAAACAATCAGGTGACGATTCACTATAAATTTTGCCTTACTACATGTTTCTTTCAAATTAAAGAAAATCTTTTCAACATAAATCTTGATTGACATCAATACAAACGATATTTTTTCAACATAAATCTTAATTGACATCAATATAAACGGCATTTTTATCTTCCAAAGAGCTTTTGTCAAGTGGTTTTACCAAAAATCAGACTTCGTATTGTCAAAACAACAAAAGGTATCCTCTATTTAACTGAAAATCTTGCTTGTCATCTCACAGCCACATTCAGGAACCTCAAAGGCATCAATTCTCGCTGAAGTTTACCGATATCCTAACATAAAACCATTTTTCCGACACGAATTTGACGATTTCTCTCGCTTAAATTAGGTTACGATCACTCTACCCCCCGACAAAGGGGTCCTACACCGATCTGCTGATCATTTTCATTGAAAACAAATGAATTTGGGGTGTGTGTCCCGACTGTCACAGGCTTTCTCGCGATCGCCGCCTCGCTTTCGACTAAACGATACACGATCAACTCTGGATGAAAACGGGATGAATCGGGCGCTTGCGTAAAGTGTCTCCGAGCATGGCGGCAATCCTGAATCAAAGAGTTATAGTGCGGAGGTTGAACTTGGGATGCTTGTAGTTTTTATCAGGTTAAGTAGGAGGACTCTGAGAGACAAGCTTTTAAGGGCTGGCTAACGCAAATTAAATTTGCGGTACGATAACATATCCTATTTGATTTAAAAGAAAATGTATCCTTTTTTCCCTCTCTTAAGGGGTTTGACCGTCTGATTTTTATGCATTTTTGGGATGTTTTTCCAAGGACTAATGAAGAGATAGAACTTTGGAGTTTTTATCATTAACTTATAAGTGTTTCAAGAGTATACATATAAATTTTTAGCTAAATATATTCGTTAGAACCAAAGTTATGGCGTTCTGAAAACACCTGCCTCGAAAAAATGGACGCTCACTCTCTCCACGAAATCAACTAGCTGATTGGTTTATCTTAGACTAAAAAAATCGGCGGCGTTTTAATTTTTAAGCTTCAATACATAAAATGAACTATTATAAAATGAAAAATTGAAACAGAAAATTTCGAAATTCATGTATTTTTGTCAACTATTAAAAAAAATAGAAATATTTTAAATATTGGGGTGATAATAGTTTATTCCGTGCGCCTATATGTGCTGAGTCAACCCTATAAATTTTAAGTGATTGGTTAAGCCGTTCTCGAAAGAAGATGGAAAAAGTTTGAAAAACATAGTTTTGAGAAAAACTCGCTTGAAGTTTCAAGTACATGTACTACTATTCGTATAAAAATCCTAACTTATCATTAATCTGCGATACCAAGACTAAAATAAGTTTCACAAAGTAAATAACTACAACTTTTTTTTCCTAACTTGTTTAAACTTGTCTGTACTTGTATAAGCATATATTTGTATAGAAGAATCTCAGGTATCAAGCAGACAGAACCTGCCTTTTCTAACTGTGTATCTTTATAATGGCTTTGAATTTTAAAATATCACCTAACCACCATATTTAACACATATTAAGGAAACAATTTATGCAAAAAAATCGATTATTTGAACCTATAAAACCAGAAAATCTCCTTAATACCAAGAATTTTTTTTGGGCTGGATGGCATACTAGCAATCATCTTAAAAAATGTGTTTTTGAAGTTGTATCCATTTTTATTCGCCTTTTTCGAATTTCTTATGACACGGGAATTTTTTCGGAGACAATACTCTAAGGCTAAAGGCAAACGAGACCTTAATAATTGGAGATTTGGAGGAGAAGGGAAAACTTCTGCGGGTAACAGGTTTTATAGTCTGGATTCTCTAGGGATAAAGAAAAGAAGAAAGTGGAAGTTCGTAGCGTCTCAAGTTTAATCGAGTTGAATTGTAAGAGGATACATAAAAGTGGCACTATGTGTTGCTCTGTTGAGATCTGCCAGAGAAGAAATTATACTGGCCAACTCCTCGGAGTAGAAGCCGTAAAATTACCTTTAAAAGAGTCTCCTACAGTTCGTGGTGGGCAAAGAGAAAAAAATTCTGTAAGCGTGTAATCAGTAATAAGACGACCAGCTTTTCTTTGAATGGAATCAAGAATGCTAAAAGTTGTAGAAGATGGCATACCCCAGACATAAGAACAATATTCTAAAGAGGGTCCAATTTAAGATGCATACAGAGTATACAGATTAGAAGGAGAGAAATACTGTCTGGCTCGAAAGAGGAATTCAAGCTTTTTAAAAGCTGCTGAGTCTATCGATGTTATGTGTTTATGCCAATTAAGGTTATTTGCAAAAGTAACGCCAACAAGATAAAATTACTCCTTGTTCTGCGGTGGCTAATATGCAACGAATGAGCATTAGCAAACTTTTTTCGAACAGCAAAAATGACTGTGTTGTGAAGGCATTAAACTGGACAATATTTTTGGCACCCGACTCCAAGATTAGTTTAAGATTTTGTGAAAGAGATATCTACATTGCCCTGCGCTTGTTTTCCAAGTCAGGCTTAGAGGCTGGCTTAAAACATTGAATATAAAAATGGATCGTACTATCGTCAGCAAAACCATAAAGAGGATTGATTGTGGAAGAAAAAGGATAGTTTATGTGAAGAAGAAACAGCATTAGTTTGACTACTGACTGTTCGTCGATTAGAAAGGAAACTGGAGAACCAAGGACATAGCTTGGGTAGAAGACCGTAAAAAGAAAGGTTAATTAGCCCAACAGGCTAGACCTGATCAATTGGCCAAAAGATATTATATCCGTAGCCAAAGCATAATACAAAATAAACTATTTTTTGAAATATTGTTTTTTTATCTGGGAAATGGCCTTTTACAACTGTTAGCACTTTTGACCCCATACACAAAAAAAAAAAGTTGCTCTATGAATGATCATTCTTTTGCAGGAAAGCTTCCTTTTCTTGTCTACTGAGGAGCTGTAGGAGGTCTGTCGCTCTTCTATAGGTATTTTCATGACTTCTGCTTCGAGTAGTTAGTCAATATAATTTTTTTTACAGCTTTAAATGGAGCAACACGCAGGGCCCGTCTAATGCTTTCCTTTGACGTCGATCTCCACTTTGTTCCTTTAAAACCAGACAGTCTAGACTTTAAAATTTGCAGTCTGCAGTGTTTTTTTTTACCAACAAAACTTTTAAATCTTTATGTCCCATGTAAATAAACTTACTCTTACTTCACTAAAGACACCCACGGTACGTTAACACTTAGTCTTTTATCCTTGGTGGTCTATCCCAAGATTAAAAAAAGTAATGTAATATGTTCCCTTTCAACAAGACCCTTTGTCGTATCTCAAAGCGCTTTGATGTGTTTAGTTTTCCTAAAGACCTAAAGAATAATTGCGAGATGTTTCAAGGGTTTTACATAAAACCTCCGCGAAGTGGAATAAAATGTATTTATCAAACGCTTGTTTCTCGACAATAAATATATTCTAGTTTCTCTTTACGACTAGCTTCTTCGGGCTGCAGAGTAAATAGCGAAATGAAAGAAACATAATTTTTAATTAGAGAGAAGGAGTTGCAAACCAAAAAGGCACAAAGGACTTGAAAATACAGTATTTCATAATTAGGAGCCAAGTGTCCTGTAAATTATTTAATATTCTCTTAAAATCTAGCAAATAAGAAAAGGCTTTTTAAATGCTAATATTCTATTCTAATTTTATAATTTGAAATCTTTCTTCCAGGAAATATTTCATCTTAATCCACACTACATGACAGAATAATAACTTTTTGTGTTTTGGATCTTTTTCTATTTTCTAATTTAAATTGCAAATTTCTCATATTGTTGCGTTCTTTTAAGATTTATGTTTAGGTTATAGAATTAAAGGAGTTTAAAATTGTTTTATTTAGATTAATAATTTATTTTAATAAATTACCTTGATTTTTCCCCATTTCCACGACCATTTTAATGAGTTCTGAAGGGACTAGAGTCATCTATTTTGCAGTTTTCTTAATTTCAAAATTTTCCACATAATTATAAAAGGCGAAAAGAACCTTTAAAACGACCAATATTAAATCAACTTTTAAACAGTTCAGTTAATGACAGAGACAAATTAAACAGTAAGCATAGTTGCGTTGCATTGTTGTTACTATAAAAACATTTGTTAAACTAATTGCTAATAAAAAGGTGTAAAACAACGATCCCTTTTTTTAACGGGGTGTTACGAAACAACATAAATAAAATAAATTTTGTTGTTTATCAAAAATAAGTACCACCGTATCTCTCTTGCTTTAATTTACATCATTTTCTTAAGTATTTCTTTAGATTCCACGGGAAAATATACATATGTTTGCCATTTGTTGTATGATGCAGTACAAGCGTAGACTGCTTCTAGGTTATCAAAACAAGATCTGCTTATAATAGTATTATTTATGCAAATTAAATAGGATTAAAGAAAATATTTGTGCATAAAAAGTTGGTCGTGTCCTAAAAAATTATGATAAATTTTTAAAGCAAAGTATATCATAGTTTGTTGAATTGTGAAAATAAAGTGGTTTATACATTTTGATTTAAATACTTTTTAGTACTGTGAAAAAATATAAGCAATGTTGCAGTATTTCTTTATATAAGTGTATGTAGGTTTTAATTAGACCAAGGGATAGTTATTATTTGGAAAAACATGGCTTTTTAAATTATGATATATATTATTACTATAGTGTTTTGGGATCTTTCCGCTAAAAATAGGTTCATGTTACATCAATTGTACCGCGATACCAAGAAAATAAACCATAAAAACCCATTCCAACACATAATAAATAGTGTATTAAAATAGATATAATGGATAATAATAATAAATAGATAATAATTATATAATATAAACACAATAATTTTAATTAAAATAGGTATACATCTTTACTTTTAATTTGGTAATATTAAATAATTAACATTGATCGAGCAGTTTTTTAGCGCTTCAAATTAAATTTAGCCGATACAGTGTCCTGACAGTTGTTTCATAGCCAGCCACACATCAAACAGTATTGCGTGTCGGAGGTGTCTGACTTTGTGTTTAATTTTAGAAAAAAGTATATTCAGTGAATAATAAACTTATAATTTATTAGTGAATAAGGAATATTAGTATTATTTAGTAAACTTATGTATAAACAAATAATATATTAGGATAAATCACATATTTGTTTTGCGTTGGGGTCCCGTTGCTATATGTTGCGGGATTTTGTGGGATCATCCTAAAGTAACACACCTAGTATAATGTTATGAGCTTTTTTATAAGAATGCACACAGGGAATCCAAAAACTCATTACAATAAATGAGCTTATATCCGAGTGCATTCTGTAAGAATATGGAAACGTTTGTATTATAGCTTATTATGCCTAAAAATGAGTAATGAATTTTAAGAGGGAATAATATTAGAATATTATACGTGTTCTGTAACCAATTCTTTCCCGCAGATACGAAGAAGTTTTATATTTAAGTGATTTATTCAATAAAATTTGCATGTGGATGTTTTACTGCATTTATCGTTTTGGGAATATTTATTCACTTTATTTCATATTTTCTAGTTTATTTTATTCAATGTGAAAATTGATAAAAAAAAGGTAGGCGATGTGATATGGATTTTCAGTAAAAAACTGCAATAGAGCTTTTTTTATTGTCTATCTTGTTTTACACTTCAGTATTACTGTTTTCTTAACTTAACATAATCACAGGTTTGTCTTTCCACAAAGTGGTATCTTAGTGTGGTTTAATTTTTAAAACTTACTTTTTGACGGGAAAATGTGAGATTATTCACAGTTTTACTTTTAATTTTATTTTATCATGTAATAGTGTGTCGATGTCCTGTTTATATATTATGTACGCTCAAATTGCTGTGACTTTTGTTTGACTAGTAAAAGTTTTAAACTTTTTATGTTACTTTTATACCAAGTTTACTAACTTTGTTACTTCATTTAGATTCGTTATCTTTAATGCTTAAATTAACTTTTTTAATTTATGACTTTTAGACAACAGTTTCTTAAAACATTTAAAACTTTGTTTAATTATTACTTGTAAATAGCACTGATGATGTTTTTAGCGAAAGCGCTCTGCTGCACAAAGGACTTGGAAATTCAGTAATTCATAATTAGGAGCTAAGTGTCCTGTAAATTATTTAATTCTCTCTAGAAATCTAGCAAATAAGAAAAGGCTTTTTAAATGGTAATGCTAAATTATTCTATTTTATTATAATTTTATGATCTAAAATCTTTTTTCTAGGAAATATTTCATCTTAATCCACACTACATGATAGAATAATAACTTTTTGTGCTTGGATTTTTTCTATTTTCTAATTTAAATTGCAAATTTCTTATATTGTTGCGGGCTTTTAAGATTTATGTTTAGTTTATAGAATTAAAGTAGTTTAAAATTATTTTATTTAGGTTAATAGGTTATTTCAATAAATTACTTTAATTTTTCCCCATTCCCACGACCATTTTAAAAGGTTATAAGGGCGCTAGAGTCATCTATTTTGCAGTTTTCTTGTATCGAGTAGAATTTCTCCAAATAATTTGAAATTTTCCACGTTACTTATAAAAGGCGAAAAGAACCTTCAAAAGAGCCAATGTTAAATCGACTTTTAAACGGTTTACTTAATGACAGAGACAAATTAAACAGTTAGCATAGTTACGTTGCATTGTTGTTACTATAAAAACATTTGCTAACCTAATTGCTAATAAAAAACGAGGTGTTACGGAACAATATAAATAAAATAAATTTTGTTGTTTATCAAAAATAAGTACCAAATCCTTTTATAATAACGTACCAAACCAATAAATAAGATATCCTATTAGGAAAATGTTAATTTTGTCGTATCTCTTTTGCTTCAATTTACATAATTTTCTTAAGTATTCCTTTAGATTCCACGGGAAAATATACATAGGATTGCCATTTGTTGTATGATGCAGTACAAGCGTAGACTGCTTCTGAGTTATCAAAACAAGATCTGCTTATAACAGCATTATGTTTTTAAATTAAATAGAATTAAAGAAAATATTTGTGCACAAAAAGTTGGTCATGTCCTAAAGAATTATGATAAATTTTTAAAGCAATGTATATCATAGTTTTTTAAATTGTGAAAATAAAGTGGTTTATACATTTTGATTTAAATACTTTTTAGTACTGTGAAATAATATAAGCAATGTTGCAGTATTTTTTATATAAGTGTATGTGGTTTTTAATTAGGCTAAGGAATGGATATTGTTTTGTAAATTATGACTTGTTAAATTATTATGTATATTTTTACTATAGTACTTTTGGTTCTTTGCTGTTAAAATAGGTTCATGTAAGATTAATTGTACCGCGATACCAAGAATATATACCATAAAAATCCTTTCCCACATATAATAAATACTGTATAATAATTAATATAATATAAATATAATAATTTTAACTTAAATAAGTATACATATTTATTTTTAAATTGGTAATATTAAATAATTATCATTGATGAAGCAGCTTTTTGAGGCTTCAACTTAAAAATAACCGATACAGTGTCTTAACAATTGTTTTTTAGCCATCCATACATCAAAGAGTATTGCGAGTCGGAGGTGTCTGACTTTTCGTTTAATTTTAGAAAAAAATTATTCAGTAAATAATAAAATTATAATTCACTAGTGAATAATAAATACTAGTATCATTAAGTAAACTATTATATAATAAACAAATAATAGATTAGGATAAATTTGTTTTGCGTTAGGGTATTGTTGCTATATATTGCGGGATCAAGCATCGGACTGGGAACATCCTAACGTAAAACACCTAGAATAATGTTATGATTTTATTTTTAAGAATGCAGACAGGGAATCCAAAAGCTCATTACAATAAATGAGCTTATATTTATATGCAAGGGCATTCTGTAAGAATATAGAACCGTTTGTATTATAGCTTATTATGCCTAGAAATGGGTAATAAATTTTTAAAGGGAATAATATTAGAATATTATACGTGTTCTGTAACCGATTCTTTTCCGCAGATACGAAGAAGTTTTATATTTAGGTGATTTATTTAATAAAACGGTTGCATGTGGGATGTTTTACTGCATTTATCGTTTCGGGAATATTTATTCACTTTATTTCATATTTTCTGGTTTATTTAATGCAATTTGAATATTGATTTAAAAAAGGTGGGCGATGTGATATGGATTTTTAGTAAAAAACTGCAATACAGCTTTTTATACTTTCTAAGTTAAAGTTGCCAGGAAATTGAGCCTATCCTGAACTAGGCTGGCCTTAAAAAACTGTTAAATAAATTAAGAACTAAGACTAACATTTTTTAGTTAAATATTACATATACTATATAAACTAAAAGAGATACAAAAAATGTATAAAACAAAAAAAGCTTTCTAAATTGTCTATAAAAAAGTTATATAAACATTTTTGATAAAATAAAAAATAGAGGAGATATAAATAAAAATGTAATTTTACAAAAAATTCAGTTCAATAGAATTTTTTTATCATTTTGATTCGTTTTTTTTTAATTATTTATTTTATTTATTTGAATCCCAATCACTTAAAAAAATCGTAAAAATTTGGTTTTTTGATTATAACTTGAAAAATATTGCATTAAAACAAAAAGGTTATATAACTTAAATTAAAGGTCTTGTAAAAATACATATTTCATGTAAAATAAAGTTTCGTGTATCTTTGATAGTTTTTGATATACTAACGTTTTAAATAAAAAAAATCGTTACTATCTAAAATTAAGCCTATTCTCGATTTTTTGCTGTTGATTCGTGTTTATCGGACAAAAAAATACTCCATATAATCTTAGTCCGACACCCAGCACACACCACTTTTTTTGTGAACCTGTGTCATTAAAATAGAGACAATAGAGGTCAGAAAGTCTTTCAGTGTCACCACTGAATTATTATTTCCCACATTCAGATAAATATGTTATGTTCATTCATATGAAAATTGCGTGGTTTATGCATTGCGATTAGAGAGGCAATCAACTTGTGCATGAAATTAAAACAGAGAAAACGGTTGACAACATAACATTCGGAAAATAAGTGCAGAGATTTTATATGATACACTGGTGTTAATAAATTTTTATTTAAAGAAAAAATTATTTGGATTTTCTCCAGAATAAAGATATTTTTATATTATTTTTAAAAAAATATACTTTTTATGTATTAGTAGCCTTTTGCCCGCGTGGACCACACAATTTTGGTTAATTTTTTTCCGTTCTCGCGAGAAAGTTTTATACATTTGATACGTGCGTCAACGACGTCTGCCCTCATGTATCTGACCCCCTTTACACTCCATTATGTCACATCACGCTCCCCGCGCTCCGTCTTACGTCACACACTTTGCGGCGTAGCACGCGTCTTGCGATTGAACATTATTATTTTATCGTATTTCATTTGTAATCATTTTTCATAATATAAATGACATTTATAAAGAGTTAGTACTTATTTCTCATATAACTTTCACCGTCTTTTTAACTTCTTAGGGGATGAAGTTTCAAGAATACTACCATTTTCATTTTTCTAGGTAATTAAAAGCCTAATCAAAAAGATCCATATTTACAACTTTAAAAATGGCGATTTTTCCAAACAAACTTTCATCTCCAACTCCCATATTAACAACTTTAAAATGTAACGATTTTTTGATACAAACTCTCATCCCCATTTTAAACTCCCAAGAGATGTTATGTCAAAAATGTTAAAACAGATAATTTTAATCGTATTTAATAAC
The DNA here is from genome assembly GCA_019359885.1 of Listronotus oregonensis. Classification (NCBI taxonomy): domain Eukaryota; kingdom Metazoa; phylum Arthropoda; class Insecta; order Coleoptera; family Curculionidae; genus Listronotus; species Listronotus oregonensis. The sequence continues at coordinate 15,309 of JAHBCN010017405.1, forward strand.
GTATATAAAATTTTTTGCACTTCTGAATTCAGAAATGACGAAGTTCCACACAAACTTTTACCCTTCCCCCATTCTACCCTTTTAAGGGAGGAAAGTTTCCTAAAATCCTTTCTTAGGTATAGTCACCTATTTTTTGGGTAATCAGAAGTCTAATAACCAACTTCCATATTTATAACTTCAAAAAGACAATTTTTCTGTATATATAATTTTCATCCCTATTTTAACTTCTCCAACAGATATAATCTAAAAAACAAACAGATCATTTTTAATCATTATCAAAACCCTAAATACCAATTTTCATACTTTTAAGTCCAGAAATGATGAAGTTCAATACAAACTTTACCCCCAATTCTCCCCCTTTACGGGGTGAGTTTCCTACAATTCTTTCCTAGCCTATGTTCATCAGGAATAATGTAGGATTCTAATGGTAAAATAATTTTTCAAATAATGCAAACAAATAATAAAATTGATTTATTTTTTAGTTCTAGAAATATCAAATACTTATTTTTATTAAAACTATATAAAAATATTAAACTTGCTTAAAAACATTGGCTACCATCTTATCCGATAATGATCAATAATTTTAATAGTAATAATTATTTTATATTTCTATAATTCAAAAATAAATTAATTTTATCAAAAATTAAATCTTGTATAATATATCTTTTTTATGTTTTTTGATACTATTGTTGCTAAACCATCATAATAAATAAAAAACACAATTTTTAAAAATAATATAAAAATATCTTTATTCTGGATAAGCCAAATAATTTTTTTTTAAATTAATATTTTCCGAAAACAAAATAAACTATAAAAATCTAAATTTTTAGATGCATGTAGTATGAAAATTTTGCAGCAAAATCAGATTTTTAGTCGATTCTAAAAAAAATTGTCATCAGATCTTTATTAACACTGGTAAACCAAAAAGTTGACAAACGTCTCAAAAAAGGTCTTAATATAAAGATAATAGATCCAGAACAATTTTGCGGGATTTTGTTAGTATTTTCAGAACATTTATCAATCACTAGATAGGCCAAAAATCCTGTAGCTGATGGTTATAAACACCAAAGCAACAGCAGCCGAAAAATTTCATTAATTTTTTTTTAATGAACACGCGTAAAGCTTTATGTAGATTTGTTAGCTTTGATGTAATTACATTTGTTTAAAGTTGACGTGTCATTGTATTTTTTTGAAATGGAAAAAAATATATCTAGCAGTGATAAAATTGTTTTTTTTGACATTTTAGTTTAGCATCAAAACAAATGTTTAGACGATTGTTAGAAGTATATAAGGACCCTCCACCTTTAATATAAATGGCAGAAAGATGAGTTGCTGAATTTAAACGTGGACGTACAAGTCGTAAAGACATCTACGTGAAGGACGTCCGAAAAGTGCATTATTATCAGAAATAGTTTTTTTTATAATTTATTTTGTGTTTTGAGAATATCAATTTAAATAAAAAATTATTTGGATTTTTTTCAAAAGAAAGATATTGGTATTATATTAATTTGTAAAAAATATAATTATTTATATATATTATGTAGATCTCTTCTACCCTTGCAATAATAATGACAAAAAACATGAAAATATATATTATAAAAATGTTGTTCTTTATTTTTAAATTATATGAATATTAAATAATTACTGGTATTTAAATTATATAAAAATAAAAATTAAACTTAGTTGAAAACATTGGCAACCCGAAAAATAAATAAATAAATAAATAAAAAAATATATATATATAATATATATATATATATATATATATATATATAATATATATATATATATATATATATTATATATATATAATATAATATATATATAAAATATTATATATATATATATATATATATATATAAAATTATATATATATATATATATATATATATATATATATATATATATATATAATTAAAAATAACATTTAAGTTTCGCCCTCATGTTTGGGGTTTTTTCAAGATATAATGTTTTAAAATAAAAATATAAATAAGTTAAAATATGGAGACCACCTGTATACACACTACATTTTTTTTATGTATATATCACGTTTACGGTTATTATCACAGACAAAAATATATGTAACAATAAAGCTTAATTAAAAGCAGTCGACAATATTTAAATTATTATTTACAAATAAAAATTTTTATATTTATTCATTAAAAATTAAAAATGTGTACATACCTTAAAAGCCTATCATCTGCGCCTAGCAGTAAGTATGGAATGCGAAGTCGCACCAGGAAATAAAAACGATTTTTTGTATTAATTTTACTATACGGAAAATATTAATTTTAAGAATCTGCACTAAACTGTACATATATAAAGATTGTCCTAAAATAATAGTTGCAATTTAAAAAAATAATTATTCAAAAACTCAATTAATAAGTTTGTGGTATATTTGACTTAATTTATTGATGTCCTGTTTGTCATTTAATGTATTTTGCTCTTTTTTATATGTATCATTTCTTTGATTGTTAATTTGTGGTAGTTGCTGTCTTGAGTCAAGATTGTAGTATCCTTAAAATTAAATTCGTGTTAATTAAGCTTTATTGTTACATATATTTTTGTCTGTGATAATAACCGTAAACGTGATATATATAAAAAAAAATGTAGTGTGTATACAGGTCGTCTCCATATTTTAACTTATTTATATTTTTGTTTTAGAACATTATATCTTGAAAAAGCCCCAAACATGAGGGCGAAACGTTGAAGTATGTTGTTTTAATTTTGTCAAGTAACCTATACCAAGAATAAGGACTAAAAATATTATATATTTATAAATACAGGGTGGGGCACCCAACCGCCAGGGTTTATACGAAAGCCCGTGAAAATTTTTTAAAAATTCTTTTGCAGGATGTATACAGACGGTAGAGGACCTTCATTTAAAAATATTTGCATTTATACAGGATGATTAAAAAAAAGTACTATATCAAAGTTGTGGTTTTTAAATGGGACCCCTATATTTCTTATCAATTTTGGATTCTAGGCAAAAATAAAGGCCCTGTTTCAATAAAGGTCCCCATACCAATCCCCCCCCTTTTTGAAATATTTGCAAATTTCTATTTTGTAGAACTTTAGTAAACAATT